>VTPC01002567.1:0-36031 GCA_011009095.1 Ignelater luminosus | reverse complement strand
AAAGTCATGCTCACACCACTTCTAACATTCCAAGTCTCAACTCAATAAAACCAGGCATTCTTGAAACATAGAATATCTATAGAAAAAAAACAATTGGTGGTGCTCGAATGGTTGAGATCTCCACTTTTCACAACTGTATAACAAAGAGTTCGAAACAAACAATTGAGCTTACGATTTGAAACGTTTCCTATAATAATTAAACGTCTATAGTAAAAAACTGTCATATCTATACCACGCCTTGTCCCAAAGCAATGTTTACCGTAATAATCTTAATAAAATTAAAGGGATTGAACATAAAGAAAATCTTGTAAAAGTTCTTGCAGATGAAACTGTCGTCGTGTCATTTTTTGGCGGAGAAGGGTTGCATTTTGACACTTCTCCACGTCCAGCGGAGAGATCGCCTCACTTATCTTCTTCGCGTTGTTATATAGTCTTCATTGTTCTGTACCTTGAGAAAATCGTTTTTACGTTATCAAAACCCAACGACGCCTTCATAAAATCTTCCCACCTCTTGATTTAATTTAATCAAAATTTGGAATAAAATTTTTTATTTGGAAAACGATAGTATAAGATCCAACTTTTAAACGACTGCATCCGTCTCCTCTTTGGATTTAGTTTCTACAACAGCCTAACTTTGATTATGCCTTTTTTGGGCCTCATTACTAAACAAAACAAATATCTGGATTCGTGAAATAATCATAAGAAGTCCTTCCTGAGTTATCAAAATCCCTTGTGCAGTCTTTCAATTTTGATACTTAACCTAAATTCGACTTTTGGACCAGGAATAACGTGATGTTTAGAAAACGATAGAAGAAGGACTGACTCTTTGAATTGCACAAGGCTGCTTTGGTCACAATCTTGTTTGATATTTAGAGGCCAAAAACACCATAATAAAAAACCATGATCTCTATTATAATTCTTGATTCATTGAGACTCATTAATAGCAGAGCTTTCTGATTTTGACATTTAAGCCAAATTTGTTCATTCCGGGAATGAAATGGAATAAAATTTAATTTGACTCTGACTCTGACGTTTAATCCAAGCTTGACGTTTGCCCAGAGAATAAAATTCTTTTTATCTAGATGATAGAATAAAGCTCAAAATTTCAAACGACTACGTATGTATGTAAAGATCAAAAGTACCATGACAAATGATCAAGCCTTGCTACCATCAATCAATAAATTTAGATCTGTGCAGTAGCTATTAGAAAAAAACTTCTTTTTTGAGTTTGACTGCCGCGATAAAGCTGACATTGGTTACAGTTTTGTTTGGTACCTAACGACCCAAATTCTTGCTACTTCAGTTTCATTTGATATAAGAAGGCAAGGTAACATAAAAGAAGATAAGTAAAGATGCATTGGGAGCTGCTGTTAAATTCCTTCAGGATTTTTCTAAACTGTATATAACCTATACATATTAGATTATATCAAAGTGGTAGGTGGAAAATAATTATAAAAATTACAAACACAAATCTTTATTTCTTGTTTAATTACATTCTACATGAGTGCGATTTGTTTTAACTCTAAACGATTTTTACCTTACAATTCTCATAAACATATATACGAAGAACACAATTCTATAAATTGCCTGACGACGCCTTAAAGAATTATTCACACAATTAGACGTACAACGCAACAACATCCAGATTATCACATTTACATAATTATTCTCAAGTAAAGGTGTTATCTACAATCAACATCTGAATCAAAGCAGGTATTTCATGATGTACTGCCTAATTATGCGAATTAAATTGGTTTTGTACTTTAAATAATTACCCCATCTTATATTTAATCATTAAATAAAGTCTATTTTGTTATTTAGGTGCTTGATCGGCAAAGATACTTTTTTGGTCTTATTAGTCTTAAGAGCAAACATGTAATTTAGAGTTGTTATAGGACTATTATTGAAAGCTGTTAAATAAGAAATAAAACCAAACGCGAATTATTGATTCTCTAATAATGTTTTTGTATACATCAAGAGTGCTATTAGATAGAATTTGATTTTAAAATAAAATATGAATATTAAAATAAAATCAAAAGTTTATAGTTTGCTAATAAATGTGCCTTTATACGAATCAATTCTGTCCTAGAAGCTAAGTTTGCCCAACTGATTTGTACTGGATCGAATCTTGGTTTGATCGTTAGAAGTGTGTTGAACCTCTTCAAAATTGTCTAGCTTTTTCGATTCAGTCTTGTTTTACGACCAAATGGGGTTTGCAGATCTCTTGAGTTTTGAGTCGTTTAGATTTTTGGTATGCACATATAGTGGCTCTAAGACAGTTTTCTTTGTGAGGCAAAGAATGTTCTAGATGCTCCAAAACCCTTAAAACACTTCTTGGATGTTATGAATTTGAACATTTCTATTCTAGATATTTTTTAAAAAAAGCAGACATAGTAGTGGATATCTGAAATTGGAATATTGAAGTATCGGTATCTGAAACACTGGTATGAAAGCACGATGAACGATTAGTACTTTGAGGATGGATATTTAATGAAGGCAAACCCTTTGGGTTTCAAATGACCAGAAACATGAATTTATTCTCTACAAAAAATCCAAAGAATATCTTATTTCCCAGAATTAATTAATTTCGGATATTTGTGAGTCAACTACTCTCTAGTTATTGAGTTGGTAAGGCAGTAAAACACAAATAATTAAACAACGATACTCTAACATTCTTCTTCTGGGATGGGTTGTTTTTGAGTAAACTGAGACACTTCTTTCATAAATGATACCTGCACCAGAGTACATACAACAATACCACACATAGTAACGATGTACGAGAATGTCCTCAAAGCTTAATTTACAGGATGGGTAAATCTATCTCTTAAGACCTAATAGCAAAACTAAATTTTTTGATGAAATTTCTGCTCAAAAATCACTTTCTGCTGATAAGTTCACTAGTATACGTGCCCACTCGGCCACTGTTAAAGTTCGCTTATTCTTGACGTAGACAGTACTTCTCATATATTCAGATTCGATCTTGAAGGCACCCATAACACCAACGTATCTTTTCGCTAACTTTTCCTTGCTTTTATTACAGATTTGTGGCCTGTACAACTAATAAACTTAAAAAAGCCAGATGATATTGTCTTTTCAGAAGTCTTCCTCTAGCAAACTTTGACGCTAATCACTAAAAGCTACAAATTTAGAATGTGATGTAAAAAAAAATATTCGTTAACTACTCTCTTCCAAATAGCAGTAAGACTTTTTTCAATAAAATCTCGAGACTTTTCTTCTCAGATTGTCCTTCCGTTAACCTATCGAATCTATAACCTTCTTACTTTTATCTTCTAGTTTATGCATTTTACTTTCTAACCCAATATGATATACTCAAATCTTTTGCTAGATTGCATAATATCTAACAATTCGAGTAACAGTATCTAATATTGATGGATCTTCAGTTCTTTGAGTTGCTACAAACATTTCCTTTTCCTTCCAGTGTGCATAAACATCATTGCAGTCATCACTGCCATTTAGTATGCCGTCATGTGCAATAAAATCAATCTTATGTTTGGCAGGTAATCTTCATCAACTTTCCAAGGAGCATCTCGAACTATTTCATCAACACAACGACAATGTTTGACTGTCTTATAACGCTTATCTTCGTTCAATACTGTTTTACCCTTTTTTTCTACGTGTTAGAGCATTATTGCACACACCAACAATGAAATAGGCATTAAGAAATATATTCTTAGCTTGCATTAATTGATTGGCATGACCTTGATGAATCGTATATTGCGTTGGCATCGGTGTATCTTGCCACTACGGGTAATAGTTACACTGGTTTTGTATTTAAGCAGCAATCAGCTCATCACTGAATGGCGCTTCTCTCCAGATTGGCATTATTCTTTGAAAATATTATTTTCAGATAGCTTCTTGTGCATTTACAAGAATTTACATATTTAGAAAACACCCAGAGCTTATTTAACATGTAGCAGGTTTCACAATTTCACGTCAAAGAAAACACCAAGTGATGACTTATTACCAAAATAAAGATGTAGAAACCAAGCTTCAGCTTAGATATAAAGTGGCAGTGGTCAGTAGCCACATATCTTGCTTTCGTTCTCAATATTATATTTTAGGCTTTTTTTGCTGAGAGATTGAGTTTTGACAGTTAGTGACTTTCTTAAATTAGCTGAAAGTCATGAAAACTTGTTTCTCTATTCCATCCCCTTTGATTACCCAAATCACTTGTACTCAATATTGAAAGTAGGGAGCCTCAATATTTTGGAAATTTATAATACGGTTTAGGGCTTCGTGCCTAAAGGACCTGGTCTCAAAAGGTGGTTGTTTTCTTTTTGGGTGTAAAAAGAAGAGAAACGCAAGTAAACCATTTATTGTTCTAAGATGACTTCTATACCATGTATCTGCAACGGATTTTTAAAATAAAATCTTTATTGTTAGAAACCTTGAGAGACGTTATGAAACTGTTTCTTAGGTTAAAACTACCCGATAACTTACCAATTGCAGTTCTAGATTCGGTTTGCTATAGTAGAAACTGTCTTACTTAGGGTTGCTATAAACTCCAAATTTTGTAAGTACCAGAAAGAATCTGATCTATAGGCTTTACCAGGCAAAAATTCAAAAAAGCTGAGTTTTTGCACGGGACTTTTATTTACGCTCAACTGTATATGATGGATATCACACACTACAAAGAACAAAAATTGAAGAGTAAATACGGAGAAATGAATGCCATTTTTACAATCTCTGGATAAATTAGTCAAGACATTTATTAAAGTGACGTTTAATCTTGTTTTGTTTATTTATGGCCTGCTTTTAATATTTCAAAAACGATTAGTCGTACCGTACAGAGATGAGATTTTCTGTTGAGATGTAGCACAGAAGAGGGATTGTTAAAGGAACGGAAACTAAAAATCATATGGAGATGCGACTTTTTCTATTCTAAACAATGTAGGGCACTGGGCGGCGCCACCGATCTTTGTTTGTTTTTTCTTTTTGTATATACATAGATAGATCAATCAATTATGTTAAAAAAAGCTTCTATAGCTGCAGTTCTAAAAGGTCATCTAACAATGAAAAACCAAAACAAAACGATTCTTTCGGTCAGACAAGGACACATGGAATGCAAAAGTAATAATTGACTGAGTAAAAGCCTGATGATGAAGGTAGTCCAGATAAACCTCCTCTACAGCAAAGCAGCAACTTCAGTGCTCTGCAAGGTGATGAGGCAAAGCTGTGATCATTGAAAAAGCTTGATCTTGGTGAGATACCAATCTATAGTGACAAACATGAAACTCTTAGAGCATGCATACTTTTAAACAAGGGAATTAATGTGCTAGTGCTACGAGATCTAGGAATTCTACGGATCTGGCAGCTACTGAAACTGAAACAGTGTACGGAGAAGGACTGAGGAATTTAATGATTTGATCAGATGTGTTGATAACGCACGTCATGTAACGTGGGAAAGCATAAATATAAATAAATAAACACTGGAAATAGTCCTAACTTTATTGAGTGCAATAGACAGAAAGTTATCAACTAAAAAACTGGAAAGTGGAGAAAGTTTATAGATTACAGACACATCCGTTTTGATACAACAAAACTTCAATGGTATACTATCGCAACCTTAGAAGAATTGAATGGTAGGCAAAACAGACATTAATCAAAATTTTCAGAGAGATAACTATATGGTTTTGGAATTGCTGTACTATAGCAAACAGAGAAGATCATCTTCACGCCCTCCAACGAAAACTGTCTTCGAATAGAAAAAACGTAACCAACACAGTTTGGTGGAACGAGGACCTCTAAAAGGACAAAAACGCAAATTTTTTATTAGGGCGAAAAAGTGAAGCGAGTACAGAAAAACACTGACTAATTGCTCTGTAGATTCTGACTGGAGATTTGCCAATTAAATTAACACAAAATGAGTTTTTTGGGAACTCAATACAAAAGGCTCCACTGTGACTTTTTGAGAAGCAGTCTTACTTACAATTGTTCAGTTACTGTTATAGCAGCTGACACTGATGTCCTGAAGGTGTTAGTTGTCTGAACTGATCCGTTCACAGAAATGTATACTTAACGTCCAAAAATATTACAACGCTCTCCAAAGGTTTACAACAATGCAAAAATCCAAACTGAACTTGGAAACTTCTGTGAAGTGTTTCAGGATATGACACCAGCTGTTTATACAGCAAGGGAAAGAGTAGGTCTTTCAGAAGATTTCGAAACCAAACATAACTACGTTTTCAGCAATCCAAGCACTGTACATGAGAAAACGTCGATATTATACATACCAAGGAACTATAGCTCATCAGTAGAATATACAGTTGTAGCTTTCAGCAGTTTCATGAGTAATACCGTAGTGAAGTCAAGGAAGCTTTCCATTATCATACTTTGGAACCCTTATAACATTTAGAATTTTTAGAACAAAATGGTGCTCTATCGCTGAACACCATGTAAGTGTAAGTCATTACAGGTTCAAATAAAAATATCAATCTACTATTTAGCTCATAGTAATTCTACTTTATGCGTTATTATAGCAGGTTGAATACTATTTATCAAACATCAATTTACAGTTAGCCACAAATAAAATAAAATAACGAATTTATAACCTCAACTTGCAAGATTAAAAAAAACAATAAATACTAGAAATAGCACGAGTTCGAGATATTCTGTGTAAGTGTATACAGTACTGTATAGTTGGCGAAAAGTGTGAAATGTCGTGTTCGCTGCAGGCGTTTAGTTCGACCCCTAACACGCCGCACCCGCCCAACAAATTCATCGCCACCTACCGATTATTATTATTATACACCGTGTGTATATTATTCTAAATGTGTTTACACAACTATTGCGGATTATTTGCATATGTAGGATCATTGTTATACATATTGTATATGTGCTCTGCATAATACAACCTTTTGTTAAGAGAAATTTTATCGTTAATACGCTTGGAATTTATTCAAGACGAGAATTATCTAAATATCCATATCTACAGAGTGTTTTAGAAAACATGAGAAATCTTAAATTGGCGCAATAAACAAAACGTTCAGAGATAACCTTTTTTTTTAAAGGTGGCAAGTGCCACGAGGGCAATAATTTTCTTTTAAGTCGGTGTTTAAAAAAGGCAGCTATTAATATCTGGCAAGAATTAACGCACTAATATGGGATGGGAACCATAAATATGATCGCTAACTACCTCGGCAACGTATAATTACAGCGTTAGGTGTTACTGGGGCCAGCACGACCCGATGTGTGATTGGATTTTGCTTAGTGCATGCTTCTCTCATCATCGATAACATTTCAAACCGTAAGGAAAGGTAAGAGAGAGAAAAAAACAATAGATTCTCACAATTCATGGTTTAGTTAAATTGAAAATTTTTGCGGATATTCCTAGAAATACTAAAAAAAAAGGGAAAGAGTTTCTTATTGGTACAGAATGACTTGGAAGAAAAAATAAAGGGTTTAAAAATTTTATTTTTAATTTATTTTTCTTGTGTATTATGTATCCGTAACAGTTGAAACAAAAGAATAACGCAACAAGTATCAAATTTTCAATTGTTCGAGAAAACAAAAGCGAAGTTGTTTGTCATTTCATATGATACTCTCAACTAGAATTTCCGTCGTTGAATTTTTCTTTCCCGCGAATCTGCATTTACCGCCTTTTATTTATTTGCAAGAATTTGCAGTTAGTTTCAGATTTGAAATGCGATTATTATGGCAATTACATAAATATAAAATGAGCTGAATGTTAATAAATTGTTATTAGTGGAGATTTTAATGCCTATTGATGTTGTGTTAAAGCTTAAAGGTGTCTATTATGTAAATGCCTACGCTTGTATATGATTATAATTAATTTTTATTAATGAGACACATTGGAAAATTAATAAAATTAAAAATACGCTTTATATTTATTTAAAAGGACAAGTAATTATGGTTCTGATGGTAAAATTATAGATGGAAATTGCTAACGATAATTAGACCGTTTAAAAGCTGTCACTTTCGATTGTTGATAGCTGCGTTATGTTTGTATGTTGATATGTAGGTATTTTGATCTATAGATAAACTGTTTAAAATATTGCAAATAATAAATAATGATGATAAGCAAAAATGAGAAATTATTTTCAGAATGCAGAAAAAAATATTGATAGAAATTTTTGAACTCAAGGCCAAATAAATAGAGGTTAGGTTCACTTTTATTTGTTTAGATTATTACATACTTACACACCCGATGTTCACTTTTATTGCAATCCTAAAATTCATTTTCCTATTTGGACGAGGACGATCCACGTCATGTTTCTGCTGGTGTTTCGGACACAGTCCTTATCGCTCGGACGAAGATGATAAACACTACTATCTATCACTTAGAAACAGGACCGTATTCAGGTATGGCAGTTTAATATTATTGTGCAGGAAAATGGAATTTAAATTGTCAACGCAACACCAGGCAAGCTTTATTGTTTAACAGAATAATCTCTTCCAGGAGAATCAAGTTAGAGGTCAAAAGGATCAAGCATTCTCAGCGAGAAAACTGTTAGAGAAAAACTTGAAGTCATGGTAATGAACTGAAACAGAACGAAAACGACTCCAGAACGGTGCAGCATGAAACTGATGAAGACGAACTAAAAAAAGAATTAGAATGGATAGTAAACACTAATAAAAGGAAGAAGAAAGATAAATAAAAAAGAAGAGCAGAAATCTTCGCAATGATCAAATTATTAAAATTAACGCAGACGATCGTGGAAACTTTCGCAGAACAATCAACTGTTTTGATGAACTTGAGTGCCAATGGCACTCCCACGAAGACAAACAAACTAGAAATATTGGAGGACTCCTACCCTTGCCAAACTCAGACAGAATCTTAGAACAGTTCAGAAATAAAGGCCTACAATAAATCGATGCAAAAAACATACTAACAAAAAAAAAGAATAGAAATAAAATGAAAATTAGGAGTTCAAGTAAAAATTGAACCTCTAACCTTAGGTATAGCCATGCAACTATGATCAAGTGCATCGAATAACAGCTGTCATTGAGCCTATGAAGAAAAAATGACACGCTCAGCAGTATTTCTTGATATTGCCCAGTTTTTCGACAAAGTCTGGCACCGCGGACTAATCTATAAAATCAAAAAACTGTTACCAAGACAAATCTGTGAAATTTTGGAAATTCTACATTTCTGGGCAAATATTTAGGATAAAACGAGAAGAATCCTACTCGAATATACAAGAAATTGAAGCTGGTATGCCTCAGGAAAGCGTCTTTGGGTCAATTCTATCCTTGTTGCATACCAGTGACATACCAAAAGCAGATTATGTCATAACAGCCATTTTCGCTGTTGCAAAGACTAATGAAGATGCGATAACAAAACTTTAGCTACAACAAACCGAGATATGTGCCAATAACAATCAATCAAGCAATGATTCAAAATAGAAAGGCTGCTAAGCATAAACTTAGACGCATGCAAAGAAAAAAAACGCACTGAGCTAAACCTTAAGTGTAAGAAAATCTACTGGCTAATTGACCGAAAGTCTCAATTATCAATACACAACAAGCTCTTGCTATATAAACAAACACTCAAGCCCATTTGGACGTATGGGATCCATTTATGGGATTGTGCAAGTAAAAATTATATAAAAAGTATCTAGGCGTTTCAAAACAGTTACGAGCCATTATTGACGCACCTTGGTACTTTCGCAACGACCATCTACATCATGATCTCATGATATCAACAGTCCAAGAAGAAGTAAAAAAATTTGCAGCCCGACACCAGAAGAAACTCCACAACCACCCCAACATCGAAGCCCTACAATTTCTCGACAACAACAGTGACAAAGAACCAAACCCTACGAATTAGCCGTGTGAGTAAAACTAAATGAAAATGCAAATGATCAAAAGGAAATCCATATTTTTAAAACCAGTAGAAGAATTTTTACAATCTCTGGATAAATTAGTCAAGACATTTATTAAAGTGACGTTTGATCTTGTTTTGTTTATTTATGGCCTGCTTTTAATATTTCAAAAACGATTAGTCGTGCTGTACGGAAATGAGACCTTCTGTTGAGATGTAGCACAGAAGAGGGGTTGTTAAAGAAACAGAAACTGAAAATCATATGGAGATGCGACTTTTTCTATTCTAAACAATGTAGGGCACTGGGCAGCGTCACCGATCTTCGTTTGTTTTGTTTTTTTGTATATACATAGATAGATCAATCAATTATGTAGAAAAAAGCTTCTATAACTGCAGTTCTAAAAAGTCATCTAACAATGAAAAACCGAAACAAAACGATTCTTTCGGTCAGACAAGGACACATGGAATGCAAAAGTAATAATTGACTGAGTAAAAGCCTGATGATGAAGGTAGTCCAGATAAACTTCCTCTACAGCAAAGCAGCAACTTCGGTGCTCTGCAAGGTGATGAGGCAAAGCTGTGATCATTAAAAAAGCTTGATCTTAGTGAGATACCAATCTATAGTGACAAATACGAAACTCTTAGAGCATGCATACTTTTAAACAAGGGAATTAAAGTGCTAGTGCTAAGAGATCTAGGAATTCTAGGGATCTGGCAGCTACCGAAACTGAAACAGTGTACGGAGAAGGACTGAGGAATTTAATAATTTGATCAGATGTGTTGATAACGCACGTCATGTAACTTGGGAAAGCATAAATATAAATAAATAAACACTGGAAATAATCCTAACTTTATTGAGTGCAATAGACAGAAAGTTATCAACTCAGAAACTGGAAAGTAAAGAAAGTTTATAGATACAACAAAACTTCGATGCTATACTATCGCAACCTTAGAAGAATTAAATGGGAGGCAAAACAGACATTAATCAAAATTTTGAAAGAGATAACTATATGGTTTTGGAATTGCTGTACTATAGCAAACAGAAGAAGAAGATCATCTTGACGCCCTCCAACGAAAACTGTTTTCGAATAGAAAGGACGTAACCAACACAGTTTGGTGGAACGAGGAACTCTAAAAGGACAAAAACGCAAATTTTTTATTAGGGCGAAAAAGTGAAGCGAGTACAGAAAAACACTGACTATGTACAATAAAACCATTTGAAAGACAAATATCTGAAGAAGATTTTCTTACTTAAGATCTCTGTTAAACAAATAGTTATTGCGGAAACTTCTTATTAGGGCAAACTCAAAGTATTAGAATAGCACTGTGTTCTCTTTCTTTGAAAATTAACAAGTTCGAGAGCTTTCCCCGTCTGATTTTAAGTACGCAAATACACAGTTTAGAAATTAATGGTTGGAAGAAGCAAATTTCTGAGCACAGGAAAGTTATAGAAAGCTCCACATGTTCATGTTCGCTGTTTATTGACGGAATGTAGCAAACAGAAGCACAAACAGCTATGTGATTAAATGAGGTGAGATTCATTCAGGTACTAAAAGTAACATTCATGACCACTGAAACCTGGAATTTGAATTAAGTAAGGCAGTACTCATTATTTGTTTCCAACTCAACTCATGGTTGACTGAAATGCTCTTGAGCAGCTTGTTTAGACAACGCCAGTTTAAAATGCGATTCAACAGACGTTTTGTTCATTTAGTAGAGACTTAAAACGTATATGGTACAATAGAAGAATCGACAGGATTGCATTCTTTTTCTTTGAGTATTTTATTGGCGGTTTTCCTTCTTCCTTTCTTCTTGTACTTGTGCAAATTTTCTACACGAAGTATAACTCTGTGGTTTGCTGTTGTCTTTAAAATGAGAAACGACTATAGAAGTCTCATAAAGACTGATTATGTATTCACTATCACTTTCCGTTTTTCTGTCTGTGCAGATTTCATTGGAAGTACTTTGACATCGTAGCCCATAGCCCTCTGGTTATGTAAGAATCACCTGATTGTGGAGCGCTACCATTACGTTTTTTCCTTTCTTTACTTGTGAAGATCAAGTTAACTTAATACTACTCATCTGTTTTAACTCCTGATGGAATATTAAATTGTAGATAGATTGACGAAGAGAATTGCAGGAGTAAAGCTTAGTTTTCCATTCATTTCAACTGCCAGATCTTCATTTTCTTCTTCTAGTATCTTATAAACTCATTTTCTCTAAATAACAACCAAGTTGGCAAAGATCTTGATCTCAAAGTCCGTGATTAATGTTCCCAAGAATTTCTTCAGTAGTTTAACTCTGGGTTTCAGGTCATTTCCTCTTTTTATACTTTGTAACGATTTGTATCTATACAAAAATCAAACAAGACCATTTCTTTGAAAAAGTGGTTTAATCATTTTTTCCCAAAATTCGTTTCTAAATTCTGCAGATTGGACGTGGTCCTCCCCATTCTATAAACTGTTCTTCTAACCGTGATATCTCAATAATCAAATGCAAAAAATACTTATTTTTTGCGAACTCTAAACACCCTGTATATTTGCTTAGAATGACCTGTAGAATCGCTGCTTTAACTATGATGACGTACATTCTGAGACTTTTAGTTATCGACCTGAACTTACAGAGAGTACCAATCAGTATTTTCTTGACGATAATAATAAACCACTCTGACGTGCTTTAACTTTTAGTTAATCTCTTTGCGGGATTAAAAGTAAATATTAAAACCGAAAGAAAACTTAGCCGCTAGATTCAAAGAGAGAAATGTCGATAGGTAATAAGTCAAGAGTTATCATTTCCCTACGAGCAATAAGTATTAACCACCCACAACAATAAACCAATCATTGATCACCCACATGCAATTATAAATCTAGATATCGCACCGTGCACTCGCATAAATATATTATATACACGCAGTTATAGTAAAGCACGGATTGGTCGGTCAATAATCTATAACGAAACCGTACCAGATAAATAATAATAAATTTCGCGTAAATGTTAAAAGCCTTTTAGTAAATTTACAGTTTTCAAGAGAACAAAATCCCGCGTACTTCCTCCAAGTGGAAAAATTGTAGAATCATCGGAAAAGTAAAAAATGTATTAAAAATGTTAAAAAACTCGTTCATGTGACATTCCCACAATTAGTATCAAATGATTGTTTGTTTTTCAGATAGTATTGAAATGACTGCCGCGCGCGATGAAGCGGAAAACTAGCGGTAGATATCGGCAGACATGCGTTCTTCAAGCAGAATTGGAAAATACTGAAGGCGTAACGAATTTCAGTTTCCTGTCACATAGTCTTGCGACACTTTTTTCTATTATTGCTTAGCTTTTCGATTTTTGCAGCACGATGCTTAATGGACGAAATAGCAACGATTAAATACTAAAGTGTTCCATTCATCTTCTTCTCGTTATTACCTTCTACTCTCTTGCTCTCTTTTTTTGTCACCATTTTCAATTAACAGTTATTGTTAAAAAAGATGCAGATCTGCGACATTTTGTGGAATTTGTAAAGAAGTTTGAACGAGTCATTCTTGAATGAATCTTTAGCGACTTTCTTTGAATATTGCATAATCACGTTTTATCCATTGCAGCCAAATTAAAAGCGGCTTGAATTAAAACAGTTTTATTCAAAATTCCAGTACCTCACATTTTAAAAGTTACTACACAGTTATTCACGATGAAAGTGTGACGTAAAACAATCCTAATTACTTTAAAATGACAAACACAAAAGTTAAAATGGCAAGAAACAAAAAATGCAATAAAAACGAAAGATAAACATTAAACAGATATAAATAGAAAAGTAAACTGACCTTGATGACAAAAAATAATGCTAATGATGACCGTAAACCTTTGAGGAATCAACTCTTCCACTTAAGAATTTAGGCGAAAACTTACTGTTATTAATTTTAATTTTTGTCATTTCAAAAGCAATAGACTATGGAAAATCTTTTTCTTAGTGAAAACAAGAGCAACTTAAGGGACTACAAACAGAAAGATGGTAGGTCTCGACTGCTGGGCTGGACTGTGGATTCCTGAAGTTAGGAGATAAAATTGTCTCGTCTTGTAAAGTTAGGCCAATACTATGCAATTATCTAATGGTAAATATTTTTTGTGTTTCACATCATCTGCATGGAACTGAAATGTTTCTTTTATTTTATAATTAGGCTATGTGATAATTGCCTAAATTATTTATTACTTGTATCAGAAAACTTAAAAATTTAGATAAATTGTTAAAACGCCCTGTATAGTTCATACCTTTCACAAGTTATTTCTCAATCTTTTTTTCTTTGTGTATTGAAAAGTCCAAGCACGAGATATTCGTGTTTAAATGATTTATATAAAGAGGAGAACATTGTCATTTTGCGTGGTATATTCTTTGCTAATCGTTGTAAAGAGAGTCTTGATGCCTTTTATTCTGGGATTTATATACGAGAGTTAAGCGGTCGTGGACACAATCTTACCTGTCAATCTGCACCGCTCGGTCTTTTTGAACTATGCAATCCGGCACGTGAACTGCACAATGTCCCTCGTGACTGATCGAAAACACCGTATAATGTATGTGAAATACATCCGACATCATCTGCTTGGGTGGCTTGAAAATTTTTTACTTCCTTAAGAAATTCTTTTATTTATTTGCTTTTGATTCAAGATTCTGTTTTTTTATTTTTGACGTATCAATTCAAAATTAAAAAATTAACGTGGTCATTTTAAAAATTGGTAAGAAAGTGAGACAACTCGTACATTCTTATAGCATGACTATAATACAACTAAAATGCATGATCCAGTCAGATCAACTACAGTCGCTACGAGCGGCGATCAAAGAGTTTATGACTCCACGACATCCATCCACATTGTTGATTGTCATGCTAAAGTTCGATTACACTAAGATTTTCTAAATAAAACATTAACTTTATCAAGCAAAACTATTAGTCATGCATTTTATTATTGTGTGAGACTAAACAATCCTCACAAACAAACCAATAAATTGTAAAGTTTCACAAAATAATTTATATTTTATGCTTATTTCAAATAAATTATAATCTAACAGTGGTCTAAATAATGTTAGAAGTAAATTCCCACTTTTCCAGTGAGCTTAAGCTGACGCAAGTTCCGGTTGCTCGGCGGTCTCAACCTCCTTCTTCATCTCCTCCTTAGGAGTAAATCACGCGGCGCATGCTTTCAGACAAGTCAATATGTCACCTACCATCACTAGATGATGTATTTATTAGACCCCTACCTACAGTACATGAGAACTTACCCGTTCTTACCTTGTTTTAGTTAACAAAAAATATATTTTTATTCTAAGATATGCCGACAAAGGTATTCACGTATGGTATGATAATTTATATGGGAAAAACCAACTTTGACTCTGACAAATACAATTATATTTTTCTACTGTTTCTTTGAAATGTTTGTTTTTAAATGAATTAGAAGGAAAGATTGAGAGTAGCTTTAAGAATTGAGCATTTTAATGTATGAGTTCTGGGACTTATCTAAACAAGACGAAAACATCGATTTTTGCTAGTATTTGGATTAGCTTATGTCTTTAAACAAACTTCTGTTTTTCTTTTTGCTTTCATTCGTTTCTTGTCAAGGCACCTTTTTCTCCCTAATTTAATTACCTGGATAGCCAATTCAGCAGCGGTTAACACAGCGACTTATTATTGATTTGAATTAATTTTGTCTTACAAACTTTTGTTTTTTGGCTAAACCTTCTTAGCTGGTTTCATTTGTTTCTTGTCATGGCACGGCTCTTTCTTGTATTTCAATTACCTGGATAGCCGATGTAATAGCGGCTAGCACAGCGACTTATTATTTATTTGAATTAGCTTTGTGGCGGTAAAAATTTTTTTTTTTGGATAAACTCTCTTAGCTTGGTTTTATTTGTTTTCGGCTACAGTATCTCCATCTTCTCTATTTCAATTACCTGAATATCCATCACAGGGTTTACTTTTTCTATTCTTGGTGTTGTCTTATAGGTTTGCTTTCTAAGAGTTTTCGGTTATTATCAGTAAGACTTTGAGTCAGTATCGACTTTAATCTGCACTTTCCCGAAATTTCTTTTCCTTTTGGAAATCCGTTGCCTTAGTTTCTAAGCTGGTAACGATATAGTTTTAGAGCTTAATGTGAGTTCTCATACCATGTGGTCGAAGTTCTAAAAAGCATTTCCAGATGGCTGAACCTGCTGTTATAATTATTTGTATTTTTTTTGTCACAGAGCGACCTTTGTATTCTGCATTTCTTTTAAGGCAGTAGGCAGAGTTAGTTCAACTTTAGTACTATCTGAATAATAATTATTACTGATGATTTTATGCCTTTAACACTTTCGCCTCAGGTTGCAAAGCCCTTGTGGTTCTCTTGCCTTTCTTTTGCAGTTTTTCAAAACACTTTATACACTCCCCAGTACCCACCTTCCTGCAGCAGATACACTCAACTCAACTGGTCAAAATCTAGATCTGTAGTACCCGCTGAATGGATCATGCGTCATCAACAATAAACACACACCTAATATTTGGCTCCGGACACAGTTCAAAAACGAATCAGATAACCTAGCTTTTCAATTTGTTACTTTACCAAACTTTTTCATTTTGGTTTCTCAATCCTCAGTAATATTTTCTTCCAGGGCTTTGGCTAAATTCTAGTTGGTGGCAAAATGACCACAGTAGTTGTCCAAAGTAACCACGCCCAAAGCATTCATTTTATTCTCTAGAATACATCTTTGTATGCCTATACAATGCAATTCACTTTCAAGTGGGGCTCGGATAAGTTGCTAAATGCATTTTTCTATGACTATACGATAGAAGTCATCTTTAACCGGGGATTGGAAGGTTGTGAGATTTTATGATTAAGCCTTGCCAGTCAATAAAACAGTTTCAGTTAAAAATATCTAATTTAATTCTGGTATGCAATTTAAGACTTAAAGATTTGTGATTAATGTCGAAAAATTCAGTTTTGACCACCCTGATTAAAACCAGCCCAACTCTGCTTTTAATAAGGGGGTTAGAATAGTTACTACCGGATTTGGCTAAATTCTAGCTTTTGGCAAAATACCAATAATAATAGTTGCAGGCATGCGACCAAAGCAACCATGACGCAAAGCATCCATTTTATCCTCTAAAAGTGTACCTTTGTATAGTATAGCAATAGAAGTCACTCTTTATTTTTGGTTTTATTCGTATTTGGCTGTTTCTTTTGTTTCACAAATTTTATCATTTGAATTTTCAAGCTAAACCAGAAAAAGTGGCTTTAATTTCCGTTCAGATTAAAGGTCGTGCTTGCAGCAGCTCAAAACGTCAGGGAAGGAGGGAGGTTTCTAGAATAACCAAACATGAATTAAATTAGGATTCAGTTTTAAAAACTCATTTATGGCTTTAAGATATCAAAATTGGCATGGGCGCCAGGAGCATGTCAAAATCGTTACCCTTCACCAGAAAACGCTTTATACATATGTAAATAGAATAAACTCTCTTTAACTTATCTAAAAGCTTGTAATATCTTAGTCTTAATGTTTTCCTGCTTAAACAAATTACGAAGGATTGTTTAAGCACAAAAACGCACAATCTCATAAGGTCATTACAGGTGTTCACTACTACCAGTCAAATTTAAAACGAAATAATTGCTAAACGACCGTTTTCCATCACTAGAAAGGTTCAATGCCCCATTTAATAGGTCTCAGAACCAAAACCAAGATGACGCCGCATTTACAATCCCAAAATCTAACTAGACGCACTTGTAGTTAATACTACTTGCAAAAACTTCTAAAATATCTCTGATTAAACAATCGCACAATAGCCCAAAAGACCACTTTCAGTAAGCTTTAATAGGTTTTTCAGCACAACTATACGATTTTGCGGCGGAATAATTTTAGCGATGCACTCAAGGGTGAAACTTCACTCTGTCTTTCAAAGCCACGCCTACTTAGGCACAACCGTACTCAACATAAGTAGAATAAGAATAGCGAACCAAACACCCCTGTATGTACAATGGAAGACGTTTCACGCAGCGACCGTATACAGGATGATTCTGTAATAAAGGGTATCCTTTTAATAGGTGATAAGTGAGGCTAAAAGAAGACAAAAAATGAAGAAACGAAGTGGCTCCGTGAAAGTTGAAAATTTTTACAATTTTCCAAAATATTAAATACTGAAGCTGCCTCTGATTAGAAAAAGGAAAGTGTTCTTTGTATTCTCGCCTTCGGAGTAAAAAGTGAAAGTTAAGGAGATTTACGGTTGTTGTAAAACCATTGTAGTGCAAGAATGAATTATTATACTATATATACTATTTTCTTTGAACTAACGCAGGTGTAGTAGCACAATGAACAATAAATGCCATCATAAGCTACCCCCTGGACATTTTCAACTTTCCCTTCTTAAATCTGAAGTTGAGGAGATCAAAGAAATTGTGATATGTTTAACAGGCAGGGTTGTTGAAATGTATTAAGACAGTAAAAAGATAATAGCATAATTTATGTCACGAGCAATTAGACTCCAGTCTCGCAAGCAACATTTTAATCCCTTATTATTATTTAGTCATTTGAATAGAAAACATTATAGAAGATACTACTAATTATCGCTTCTGTATTTAACTCAATTCCATA
Organism: Ignelater luminosus; assembly: GCA_011009095.1. Taxonomy (NCBI): domain Eukaryota; kingdom Metazoa; phylum Arthropoda; class Insecta; order Coleoptera; family Elateridae; genus Ignelater; species Ignelater luminosus. The sequence goes on along the minus strand of VTPC01002567.1, from coordinate 17,630 downwards.
AAATCAACCAATTTTTATTTATGTAGCATAATGCTTATTGAAGTTTTTGGTTCTTCGGAATTTTACAGAAAAAAGTCACTAACGGTAAAATTTTAATATTTTTCCGCTTACAGATCAAAAAGTAAACGTTATAAACGTGTCCGTAGGTTATTTATGGCATTGTAGAAACCAGAAAAACTATTATAAGCGTTTAAAATGCGAGAAAGGTTTGGTGTGTTTACCATGCTTTCGGCGAAATAGCGGTTTCTTTTAACATAAGCTATCGCCTTCTTTTATCTCGAGCAAGTAGTAAATAGTAAGTCTGTCAACTAAGCAAGTACAGCAACTTTATTTTACCCCCCATCATGTTTACTTCTTAATCCAAAAAAGCGAGAATTATAAAAAGGTTTCTCGTCAAAACGTTTTCTTGGAGATTAAATATTTGGTACCTGCTTCTTTCAAAGGTACCGGCTTTACCCTAACAACTAGGTACTTCCAATTTCTTTTTCTAAAAACATATTTCAATAGTAAAATGAAGGTCGCTAACCGCTGCCTATTTAACGCGAAAATATAGCTTCTTTTGTTAATGTCAGAAATGCGAATCTCATTCAAAAGCGCACGAAAAAGGTCCATAATTCATAATTCAATCTTCTTTCGTTTTCTTGTAAAGACTAAACAGAGTATCGCGACGTTTACGCATTCATGTTATCACCTTATTACTTGAAAGACGGGCAACTTACCAAAATATTACAACAAATGTTGAAAATGATCACCGTCGACCTGAAGACAAGCCTCTACGCGTCGGTGAAAACTGTTACGCACACGAGTAAATATTCCAGCTGTATTGCGAATTTCTGCGGCTGCTGCTAAAATGCGTTGTTGAAGGTCTTCCGCGTTTTCGACTTCCGTGCGATATACAACAGACTTCATGTGACCCCACAAGAAGTAGTCCAGAGGATTTATGTCAGGGCTACGAGCAGGCCAGCCTATATATTTATAGGAACCGAGTTCTTTATTATGTAAGAGTGCACGTGCACATGTGAGTTACTGCGTTCTAGAAATAGAAGGTTGCAGGAATAACCTTGACACACTTCTACTTTACAATTGCAAATTATGTTAGAAGTTAAAGGGTGATTTTTAGAATTTCTAAAGTAGAATGTAAAACGGTCAAAGTAGGTTCATCAACCACGTTACTGAAATGGATGCATGTTTTGATATCAAAGCTACAAATGATGCTAGATGTGAACTGCTGCACTAAAAACCTTTCATTTTATAATTGGCCATCTTGATTAATTAACATAAGACATGAGCGTCAATAAAACTTTATTTTAGAAGATTAACTATACATAATGCAAGCACAAATGGAGAGTCTCAATGTTAAAAATAAATTAAAAACGGGATACAAACGTCTGTCATTAGTAAAAGCTTAAAAGATCTTGATCTTGTTATTCACTACAAGAAACGTTTTGTTGCAAGCAGGATATTAATTTAAAACAAAAATGGATTTCAGCTGATAAGACAACTAATGAAACATCAAAGTAAGTTTTGTTAAAAACATGGCGACAACAAGAAATTTTAAATTCTGACACCCCGAGGTAATCACAAAGTGTAGTGGAAGCCTGTAATATCTGGCATGCATAAATATCCATCCTGATACGAGAATATATATAGTAAAACTCCTACGATTTTATTATCTGTACTTGAAATGGTCTTGACCTTAGCACTCGGTGTTAATAGCAGTCCACAAAGCACATTCTATATAATATATCCTCGATAGCAATGCAATACGTCCATAATCCACTTATCGATTCACACGGTCAAAAACCCATCCGAACAACTAATTTATCTGATCAAACACCACGCGGTGCACATACCACAAGGATATTTCAGTTTTACCATAAGCTCACGTTCGAGTTTTATGTATGAGCTGGTTGTCGCGTGAAAACCCACTCGTCCACACTGTAATCATATGCTGGCACGTTTTTAGTACAGATATCTTTGTGTGTAGCTGTCATTTTATATGTTATCGTACAATTACAAGTGTGATGGCTAGTTAGAGTTGTTAAATAGTTATTAACCCGTAGATGAACGATAGGAGCACCTTAAAAGAAGTGTTAAAGATTTGTACGGACGGCTATTGTGTGATAGATCCTCGCAGCATTGTGCTCTGATTAAATTATGTATAGGTATTTTATTGCCAAACGAATTAGAAGAATGTAACGGGATTTATCTATCATAAATAACATTTGATTTGATTGTAGACTTAATAATCGAACAAATTTAATTATCATTGTTATAAATAACTATTTTTAAAAAAATGTTCTTTTTACTTGTACTTGTTAACGATTTCTAAACTTAAAACAAGCCAAACCCGTTTCCTCTTTGTCCATCAGACCGAGAATTTAATAGCACCCTGATTGCTGAATAAACCTCACGCACTAACCTGAACTATATCCGCTATTAACCGCCCCTGTGTTACTCATATTGTTCTTCTTTCATTGATAAAAAATTGTCGGAAGACAACAATAATGTACAATTTTTTTGGAATTACACGCTTTTGAACACTTTCTTTAAATATTTTGAATTAAACTAATTACAATTTCAAAGTATCATTATCTTTTTTTGTTTTGCTTTTTTACTATTAACGGACACACTAAGCTTTTGACATGCCCCAAGAAGGGGGTGGCTCGATCACCAGAACCATTAAGCCAAGAGGAAATACCATTACGCAAATCCATTGGAATCTCAACTTCTTCATTCTTCTTCACTGAACCTTGAGCACCTCTCTCATCTACTTTCATCAATGCCGTAAAAAGCTAAAATTGAAACGTTCCTGTACTTGATCAACTTTTTTCAAATTTCTAGATCTTCTATCCTCCATAATTAATTCATTCTTGAGAAGATAACTCTTCACATTTCAATATCTCTTTAATTTACATCTTTTTTGCCAATAATGACTTCTTCCTCTTCACTTATCTGTTTAAGTTCTCTATGGTGTCGATTAAATAATTGGCTAGATCTTTGCAAGGTCCTACTGCTGCCTGCCATTTTTTGAGCTATCCATTCTTCAATTGTGTGATAAAGCTCCTTTCCTAAATCTTGCTTTGAAATATTTCTAATGAAATACACTTCAGAGTCGGGTCCATCAAAATCCCCCAGGGAGTATACGAGGGTGGTCTGAAAAGTTTCCGACCTCAACGTGAAGATGGCAGCACTCGTAAATAAAAGCTACTGAATTTCGTTGTTCATCTGTTGACAGTTACTCACCAAAGTTGCAGCCATTTTGGACGCGCAGTTTTTATGTAACAGTCGTTTGAGTGAGTTGATGTGAGTTTTTTTGTGAAAATAGACAAAATCGAGTATCAAGCTGTCATTAAATATTTGTTTTTGAAAAGCAATACGCCTTCGCAAATAAAAGATGAGTTGGATTCTGTGTATGGGGACTCTGCACCATCATTTACCACAGTGAAATTTTGGGCTGCTGAATTTAAACGTGGCCGTAAGAGCTTGGGAGACGATGCACGTTCGGGACGTCCAAAAACTGCAACTACCGACGAAAACATCGCCAAAGTTTACCAAATGGTGCTAGACGACCGCCGAATTAAAGCGAGAGAGATAGCAGAGGTTATGAACATGTCGAAAGAACGTGTTTGTCACATATTAAATCAACATTTAGGCATGAGAAAGCTGTCCGCGCGTTGGGTGCCGCGTTTGCTCACGTTAGACCAAAAACGTGTTCGAATGAATATTTTCCAACGCTCTTTTGGCGCAGTTTAGGCGAAATAAATCCGAGTTTTGGCGCCGATTAATTACTGTAGATGAAACTTGGATACACCATTATACGCCCGAAACAAAAATACAGTCCAAACAGTGGACTGCAAAGGGGGAACCGGCTCCAAAAAAAGCAAAAACTGTTTTTTCGGCTGGGAAAGTGATGGCGACTGTTTTTTGGGATAGTCATGGAGTTATTTTAATCGATTATCTTCAAAAAGGAAAAACCATTACAGGAGCATACTATGCATCATTACTTGACAAGCTGAAGGCAGAACTTGCGAAAAAACGGCCACATTTGCAGAAAAAGAAAATCCCGTTTCACCAAGACAACGCACCGTCTCACACCTCAGCGGTTGCCATGGCGAAAATCCACGAATTACGGTTTGAACTGCTTGACCATCCGCCTTACTCACTAGATCTAGCCCGAAGCGACTTCTTTTTGTTCCCTCATCTAGAAATTGCGCTGGGAGGACAAAGATTTTCGTCAAATGAAGAGGCAATCACGTTCGTGAACAATTATTTTGCAGAGAAAAATGCCGAGTACTATTTGGACGGGTTACAGAGATGGGAGCATCGCTGGGAGAAGTGTGTAGAGTTACAAGGAGACTATGTTGAAAAATAAAAAAAAAATTCAGAAAAAATGTCTTGTATCTTTGTTAGGTCGGAAACTTTTCAGACCACCCTCGTACGTCCTGTAGTAGCGCACTAAGACGTCTCACTACACTGGCATACTCATAGTAAAGTCTCTAAACTGAAGCTCCAAGCAAAATCTCTCAATGGAAATTATTACACGTGTCCTGCTTTTACTTCTTAAGTTCCGATTGTTCAGAGAATATCGAAAATGAAGCGCACCTCTAGACAAAGGCCATTTAGCTCAGCATCTTAGAAAATCATAAAAGAGACGGAACAGATATTCTTTAGATTGAATCAGGCATGCATCTTGTTCTCAAAAGCTAGAAGGCTCTGTTCTAGAAATAAATAGCTCCAAAAGTGTTTTTCCTAATTTGTTCAGTGAAAGTCATTTTGGCATTGATGGTATCTTCAGAGCTGTCTGCGAAGTTAAATTTCATTGCCTTTCTTCTATTTCCCTTTTTGAAAAAGACAGACTAATACGAAATACCAACCGACTAGTACAGACTAATTTTGATAGCATCTGTAGTCACGAAATACTTCTACAAGCTTTTGGCTGCCACGCTTCCACAAGTTTCTGATACTGATGATGATAAGACAATTTGAAATCTTGCTCAACATCAGAAAAAACGGCACGACATCCCTGGTTGCATCTAAAAGAGATAAAATCAAGATGGTCACCGATGGTAGACAGTAATCACTTGTTCGTGATTAAACCGGTTCAAGTGTGCACAGTATCTAGAGGGCGAGCTTAAAGAGACTCCTCTCAAGTCCCAACAACGATTAAATAGTTCCACTTGTTGCCTAAATATTATCACGCCGGAGGATTTCTCAAGTTACTGTCTAATTTCAATGACAATGCGACTGCGTTTAGGTAAGTGTGAACGGAACTATGCAATGAGCTGGCTTCGTCGCTTTACGTCGTATATTCAGAGATCAAGAGGTTAACCACTGTATATGTCATCCAGAGTTGCTTCTGAACTTATCGATTTTTAATGCAATGTCAATAGATCTAGAGTAGGAGTAGGTAGACTGTTTTACAGCTCGACAGAAGAACTAAATTATTTGATTAAATCCCTGCTCAAAAGTCAGTTTTTGCTAATAGTTTCTTTTTGCACCAACCAATTCGGCCCGGAGGGCCAAGTTAGCTCATGCTTGATCTAGAGCAAAGAGGATGAACGTTTGGGATTACCTACGAATGTCGAGACTTGCAGTTCTTTTTAAGCTACTGTGACGATACTCGGGTCTCTTCTTATGTGACTAGTAGTTGATGGAATGATCATGCTCAAAGTCTTCGCGACTTGGGGTTTCGGTTTGTCTCCTCGCTAAGGTTACGACTTCAATTTATAAATTGAACTCGGCTCAACAAAATGACTAGCTGCGTGTGAGTCAGCTCGCAGCCACTACATGCTATAGCAACCGTTTTTCATTATAGGTTCATTCTTATCCGGTCTTACTGCTCGTGGTTGTCCCTAATGTGTTCTTTTAATACGACGAAGCCTTTGTGAAATCGTCTCCTGGGATCAAATTAATCAAACGAATCCAATCAAATCTGGTCAATGAGCATGCTCAAATAAAGGGAATGGTTGAGAAAGTTAGAGGGAGCAAACCGACGCGTATTTTAAGATGACATTGCTGTTGCAATTCTATAAGTCCTTTTTGTGTCAATAGAGCAGAATCTCCAGGTCCATTTTCACAAAAATGTGATTATCTGTTATTCCATTCTCATGGTCCCCTTTCTTGGCTCAAGAGGAGCCTTCAACTGTAGAAAATTAAAATATTCTGGTTATTTCTTACTCTTTTGAAACTCTAGAAATCATTACAGTGCAACCAATTTTTCAAGACATTCTTTTAGAACTTCAAGCGAGAAAACAGCGACAGCGGTCCAATATAATTACTTTTATGTATGTTTATAAGCAGCTAGATCTCAAGCATATAGCTGGTGTTGATTATTTTGTTTTGGTCGCAAAATAGAGTAATCATTACCACACCAACTGAAGGAACTCACTTTTTTGATTTTTTCGTTTTTGGATTGAAATGTGTTATTCACGTTTCAATACTTGTCCATGTAGCAGTTGCAATTAGCTCTGTATTGTTAATTTGGTGAATCTTGATAAGATTGAAAAAAATCCATTGATATTTGTAATCAGCATAAAGCTGATTTCTACCAAATGAACTAACTAAACCAACAAATTCAGAATTTTTAAAAAAACGCCAGGCACTGATTATTGCTAAATGGGAAAACGATAATTGGTTCTAATCCAACGGGTAACTGAAATGTATACATTTTTAAAAAACGCAAAAAATGAAATACAGTAAGGCAAGAAACTTTAAACTATCCAGTACAGTTTAACAGAGCAAACACTTTAAAGTTTTAAAACAAAAAAGACCGGCAAGGTTTTATTTTGAACTACAAACAATCGAAGACAAGCAAAAAAAAAGAAAAGAAGGAACTGTATTATTAGACAAGCATGAATCAAGTTGATATATGAATGAATATGCAGGAGTTGTATATTAGGAAAGCAGCGGCGCGTTTCCGCGAGGTCAACAGACGGCTTCCGGTGCTCCAGTCTGCCTGGTCCGCACGCGCTTGTTTCCGGTCATCTTCCAAGCTATTCAATGCCAAGGGTTGTATATTATTATAGAAAAAATCCATTCACTTTTTTTATAAGATCTTTCTGCACTTCTACTTCATATTGTAAATTGTGCAACTAGAGAAAAACCTTTTAAACGCAAGAAATGTAAGAGACGTTCTTAAATATCAAACGAGATGTCTTACAAATAGATAAAACAACTAGTTGGGAGTTTTATACTAATAAAACAAATTTTCGAATGTAAGAACAAGCAAGAAAATGTCTGACCTTGTTGATGTTATTAATCTTGGTCGTGTTTATTTCTCATGTCCAGCGACGTCCTTTTCCTGTCCATCCCACGCAGACCATGCGAATCGCCTGGCCGAGATTTTCTCATGTGCTTTACTTTTACTGAAATTAAGAATTAAATGTGTGTTATTAAATATCAACTGAAATTACGCTTTAATTTCTTTAAATTACCATAAGGAGACCACAAAGTTTATTATGTTAAGCACGCATTTGTCTTTATTTATAAATCGATAAAAAAAGAAAAAGAATGTTTCAATAAAATTGAAAGCTTAATCAAAAATGTTCATACGTATAAACGTGGATGTGTAATTACAAACAAGCCGTACACATTCCACTTTGACAGGATCTTATCCCGGAACACTTTCAAGAAAGCGAACTTAATTACATCGTCTTAATTATCATAGAATGAAATAAAACAAAGTTAAACTTAATCAAAATTAATTTAACTATCCATCACAGTCTGTGCATATCTCAATAATCTTGGTTTTGTCGACGATATAAAGTACAAATAAAAAAACAAATAAATAATATAAATACCAAGAGTTGACCTAGATTTTTCTTCAAATACTAATGTATTAAAGAGAATAATTGTTTGTAATTAAGATTAATGATTATTTAGTGACTTAAGGGTATAGGTAGACCTAAAGTAAATAGACTTTCTTGATATTTGTTTAAACTTTAAATGCTTTTACAGTTCTTAAGGTTATGTAAAATTAAAAAATCAAAATTTAAAAATTCATCTTTAAACTGAAAACAAATAGTGTAACATAATTTTTATTTACAACATTATAAAATGTTTTTATTTCCAAGAATACTGTTGTATGTTACTAACTTCGGTGCTTATTTGATTAAATATTGTCATAGGTTTAGGCGAATACAGGCCTAATTTTGATGAAGAGAATTGCAACGCAGCAGGTAGAATTGAATGGAATGGAATTCAACTTTACAATACAATGTCAAAAATGTATCTGCTTCTCATTTTAGCAACGGGCTTAAAAACGCCTGTGATTCTATGACTTTCTATTTCATCACAATTCTCAACGTTCGGAAAAACAAAAGTGCTTAGTCTACCTCTGTAATTCCCCAAGAAACTTATTTTCATAGTTTCACGCTTCTTATCTTCATCAATAGCTCTTCCAATGAAGTGTTTAATTGACTTATTTCTTCTTTCTTTGGCATAGAAAAACTTTACAATAACGAAATCAATAGTTTGTTGAATAGGCGCACCAGTTGATGGATGAATGTCTTCCAATTCCACCTTGCTATCTGATTCTAACGAAAGAGATAATTTTTTATCACTATCACGGAGATATATTTCTTCACGTTCATCAACTCGATTTTGTTTTTTTTTATTTTTTTCTTCTTCATCGAAGAGATTTCATCAGGTTCATCTAACCCAAAATTCTTCTTTTCTGCTTTTTTCTTTGTGGTTTCACTCTGGGCTTGCTTCAATTCTTCAACAAAAACTTCTGTTTGCCACCTTTTTCAAATGTGACATTTCTCTTCTTTTTTCTAGGACTGAAAACTGTTTTTTTTCTCTTGTAGGATCTTGTACTTTTGATGTGTTTACACGAGGTTGCTGGGAAATTCTCACTTCCACTCAGCAGCTTTGTCCAGATTACTGTTATTAAAACGATGGTATGGCCTCTTGCTGATTTTAAGGTAAATGAAATTCAAATTGTAAAATAAATGCTGTGAGTCAAAAGAAAGTGCCACCTCAGTATTCTTCTTAAACTACCAAGTTACGTTAGCTAAGGTCTGTGCCACAAATGTTCCCGAGGTGATATCAAAAAATGAAAACACCATGTCGCCTTTGGTTTTTGATGTAGAATCCATATCTGAAGTCAAAATTTCAAAATTTGCCGCAAGAAAACAACTTTCTAAGATATTGTGCAACATGGGGATATATAAAGTTAATTCCATGAAAATATTTGCCTGTTTTTAAAAACAAACAAAACAAAACATTCTTTACCACCACAGCTAAAATATAACTCAGCTTTCAACTATTCAATATCAGCTGACTGTAGTGGCAACTTCGTAGAATGAAAAGTTTCAAAATAAGCCTTGGGATTTATATGGCGTTCCAAGAAATACTGGCCAAAAGTATGAAGGGTGACCATCAGGTCACCTGCAATTGACTTTTATACATTGAGCATGTTTGCATTGAATTTAACAATATCACGTGGCTTTCTTGCGTAGAAGTAACAAGATGCAGCACAGTAGTCTGACATTTAACTAAAGTGTTTGAAAAAGTATCCAAATAATATTTTGCAATCCCCTAATATGGAATTCTATTCTAGAAGAAATCTTGTCGAGTCCAGAACTGCAAGTATTACTATGGTCTTACCATAGATCTCGCCCTTCTGTATTGACAAAATTTGATTTTAATCTTTCTCGGACATAATAAGCTAAAACAAGAAGAGAAAAACTAACAACTGATAACCCTAGTTTGATACAAATCAAATCAATGTTTGTTCATTTCCAGTGCACTTCTCTAGCGACATCTATGGTTTTCAGTTTAGACAGAAAATACACGAGGTGTGTGTCACTATAGAAAAAAGCTGATAAATAAGAATTCTCGATCTTCTAACTACCATATCACGGGTATGCAATTTCTTAATTCCTCGACAGGTCAGTGAAATCAACTGTCTTAAATTTTTCACTTAACATTAAAAAATATTTAATAGCACACAATGAAAATGTCAAAAGCATAAAACCAACAGCAAGTGCAGTGCATTTCAGGGTTAGGTCTATGCAACTACCAATCAATTAATCAGCTAATTGAATAGTTGGATAATTGATTAACCGATTACTCAAAATAATAAAATAATAATCTTCGTAACCTAAGATAATAATTTATTTACATTTAATACTAGGGTTTCATTTAGAAATTACGCTCGGACTAAATAAGTCAGTACCCTAACCACGTTCGGAAAATAACAAGACTGCTTCCTACTACATTGTTCTTTGGCGTTCAGATTCTGAAAGTGCCGACTGGGTACAAAAGAGTAAAAACAATTGGTAAAAATTGCAACAACAACATCGAACTTTAAAGTAAATATAGGTTAGGATATATTTGTTTGCAATATCTGTGTTTACAGCTCTGCTCCAAAGCGTTCAAAAACTTCGTGAATAAACGCTCTAATGTTCTTTTTATTCCTGAATGAAACCCAAGAGTTCATTTAATACTGTGACTATTGCTTTTAAGTTGGTAATAAAAGATAAATGCAAACTAAAAATTGAAAGTTTGCATTGAAATTAGCTCAAATAAAACAAAATTAATTTTTGCAATTGTTTTTCATTTGTTTTCTATCAGTGTTTATATTTTTCATAACCTCAACTTGATTCTGACAGATGTCGTCTAAATTATTTAAAGTTAATTAAGTTAGTTCATTTCTATCTATAACAATATTATCAATTTTTGCAGGTGTAGCAACTCAAAAAAGAGTTATAATATAGGAGAAAAACACGATCGTCTCCATCCCTATTGGAAATTTAAAAAAACCTTTAGGTGAAGTAAAGGGTTTTCCAATAAGAGGTGTTATTTTGATATTCAAAGAAAAGTGCCATTTTTTAATATAAATGATCGGATGTTTATTTCATTATAAAGAGGAAGGTATGCCGTTAATAGTGGAAAATAACATCAGGCAAATGACCACCACGACCACGCTTACAGGACAATATCCTTTCATTGAAATTTTCCATAACCAAATCGCAAAGTGGCTGCCCTATGTCCTCGATAGCCTCACGAATTCCATCTTTGAGGTCTTGAATCGACGCTGGGCTGTTGGCGTAGACCTTCTCTTTCACGTGGCCCCAAAGAAAGAAGTCGCAAGGTGTTAAATCACAAGATCTCGGTGGCCAATTGTGATCACCTCTTCGAGAGATAACACGGTCCGGAAACTTTTTCCGTAAAAGATCAATGGTTTCGTTGCTTGTGTGGCACGTAGCGCCGTCTTGTTGAAAGTAAACGTTGTCCAGATCAATACCATCCAATTCCGGCCATAAAAAATCGTTAATCATCTCTCGATAGCGCAATCCAGTCACCGTAACTGTTGCTCCAGCCTCATTTTCGAAAAAGTAAGGTCCAATGACTCCGCCGGACCATAAACCGCACCAAACAGTCACACGTTGAGGATAGAGAGACTTTTCAACAATAACTCTTGGATTTTCTGAGCCCCAGATCCGACAATTTTGCTTGTTGACGAAGCCACCGAGGTGGAAATGGGCCTCATCACTCAAGATGATTTTTCGATGGAATTCTGGATCATTTTCATGCATTTCAACGACCCAATCAGCAAAGACACGACGTTGTTGATGATCGGCCGGCTTGAGTTCTTGTGTTAACTGGACTTTATAAGCCTTAAGACCCAAATCTTTATGCAAAATACGGTGTCATGACGTTTGTGGAATGGCTAATTCCAAAGAACGACGAGGAATGGACAAACCTGGGTTTTCTTTAACACTTTCGGCTACAACAGCAATATTCTCGGCTGTTCTTGAGCGACGTGCACGGGTTTTATTCTTCACATCACTAACTTGTCCCAAGAGCTCGAATTTTTTCACCAATTTCTGTATTGCGGTCCGACAAGGTGCTTCACGGTGACCCAAAAATGTTCGAGTTTTACGAACCGTCTCTGCCAAATTTTCACCATTTTTATAGTGAATTTTAATAATTTCAATGCGTTGTTGAAGCGTGTATCGTTCCATATTTATTAATGGCGTAGTTTCTACTTGTCAAATGTCAAAAAATGATAGCTTCAAAAGTGACATCTACCGAAATAGCGGGCTATTCAAAATAACACCTCTTATTGGAAAACCCTTTACTTTATAGGAGAGCTTGTTCCATGCATAAAGTTTTATTCTGTAGCTTACTATTTTCAACTAGAATTTGCTGTTTTTCAATATTTTTAGATATTTCAGAAACAACTTAAGATGTTGAAGTGAAACATCTGATACAAAACGCAACTTAATGTTTAATTTATTTATGAAATCCTGATGCTTACAAAGAGCTGTTACTTCTGTTTAGTTTTTGGCGGCATAGAATTACATGTTCACACTCTTATTTATTGCTTCTACTCCTAACTCATGCTCAAGCTTCCGACTAAAGCTTAAGGTTGATAAATATTTTAGTGTTAATTATAACTGAACAATTTATTCAGACGTGATCCCGAAATCGTGTTCATGTTTTAAACCAGCATGAAGATTTTGTTCACCAAGCCTACGACAAATAATAATTGTTTATGGTCCTTCGAGCCAAAAAACAGCAACGGTCATACCAAATAAGGTTTCAAGAAGTGTAACCGAAGTCCATCTAGAAGACTCAATTTTGCAGCAACCGAATTAATAGCTACATTAAAAAGCTCCAACCAGAAGTATCAAATATCTACATCAAGATGAAACAAATCAACACGCTCTGAAAGAAACAAGAAGAAACAGGGCAGCTCATCAGAAATCAATATAAAAAGGGATACTTTCAAACTCGCCTAACTACGGTCAACAATTAGTGGCGGAAAATAAAAAACAGAGCTAAATATACCGAATTACGCTTACTTCTTCTCCGACGAATTAAGAAAAGTATATGAAATCACTAAGAAGTATATTGAATATATTGAAAAGGAGGAAGATCAAGCAGCAACAACGTTAAAACCGATGATACAAACAAAAATTAGCATCATAAGTCCGCTGAAGGACAACTTAATGATCCGGCTCAAAGGACCATGTACAATTATCCAGACTTGATCCTGATATTTTATTGGGAGAGTAACTTTATCCCAGTTAATTTCTGATGATTTTGTATAGCCAGAACTGCACTAACAAGGGAACAACAATGAATTCGTTAAAGAATTTGCAAAAACTGTAACAAATTACAATAACTGGTTCATATGTTAGCGACGTTAACAATTTTATCTTTACTATAATGGAACATAGTATTATCAGAATGTTTGTTTTTATATCCTAATAGTAGGAAGTAACCTGATACACTTTTTTATGTTGTGTTGGCCAGAACTGCAAACGTTTGTGATTTAGTACATTTCTTCACTTGAAATGTGTTGCAATGGATTTCAAAGCGATTTTTTGAGGTCTTATAGATCAGATTATATATTACTAATATACTTTGATAGTAAAGAAGAAGGAAAAGCGTCCAGTATAATTTTTTTTAATAAAAAAAAAAGAATAATAACAATAAGAATCTAAACACTTGTGTGTTATACTTAGAGACTTTCAGATATGGGTTTTCTTAATGTTATTAAATATCTGGAAATTTTGAAAAAAACGTTGGGAATTTACTTTTAACACTTATAGATACTAAATAACCAACAGACTTAGTTCGCAATTACATTTGAGACGTAGAAGAATTTTAACTGTGTACTAATGTTCAAAAAACAAATTTTCCTACAAAGCAGAATAGGTAGAAAGTAATTAATGATAATATAATATAAATGTTGAAGAACGGGAGTTCATTATTACTAGAGCGTCACTTCTCAAAATTAAGAAAAAAAAAGATTTAAACGGAATAATTTAATTTAAATAAATAAACCTGGACTGTAAGAATTTGTTTGTTCTCGCGTGATACTTACACTCAATTTCTTCTTCAACGTTTTTGTAACGCACAAATTACTACGTTTGGACACACCTAGATATTATTTACAACTTAAAAACAATTTTATCGAAAGGATGATGTCGATTATTACATATTACTAATACCTTAAACAATTCTTAACTGCATCATTTTAAACAATAAACGATATTAGTCGCGCTGCTGGTCACGTCCCTACGTGGTCGCTCCAGCTACCTGATTCCACATCCGGTCTTATATTCATCACAACTACATCCTCCCTAACCTTACAGGACAAGTAAATAAGACTCAAGATTCTGTTTGATCTGAGAGTTCTCACAGGTAGCACATAGCACTTCGATTGATTGGTTTTTTTTTACCCAATTTAGATAGAATGATACTTAAATTGTGTGAAATTATACTTGACCGTGCACACCTTCAAGTTCGTTGTGAATGGGGTTAAATTATATGTTTTGTGAAATATCTTGTGTGAAGGTCGTGTGGGAAAATATTAAATTTGAATACACGGATTATTGTGTACAAAAGAATGTTAATTATGATTAATACTTTAATATGTCGAAAAAAGTTCAAATCGATATGTGTATAAAGATAAAAATAAAAGAAAGTCGGTATGTTATTTAATACATTATATTCCAATGATGAGATATTTAACATACATCAACAAGTAGGCAATGACTTTCAGAACAACTTATTACTAGCTATGTAGTCGACTTAACTGGAAGACAATGATTGTCAATATCATAAATTAAGATAAATTGCTTTGTCAATAACTCAATAATGATTGAGTTTTTATCTGCAGGTAAATGATTTACTATAAGGTTTTGATCGCTTGAAAAGGTGATTTAAATGGTAAATCATAAAGGTTTCTGACATTGTTTATTGCAATAGAGCTGATGGCATGAAACAAAACTTTTAATTAGAATAGAAGAAAACACGTCAGCGAAATGGTCCTTTTTTATTTTAATTGCTTTCAGATATGATTCGTTCAATGTAAATTAATTGATTAAACTTTGCAATGTACAATCCATTGCTTTGGTTTTTAAACGGTTCTTTGGTTTATTTATGTGCATATCCTGCAATAAAAATAAAAGTGCAAAAATTGAAATAAAACAACAAACACTAACAATACCAATTAAAAATGTTGGTAGTGAGATAAGTATACTGTTAATTACGTATTAGAAACAAAAAATAAAAATAAACGAGACTAAGAGATTAAAATTACAATAAGAGATTGTCAAACCGTTTAGGATTTTTTTCATTCAATATTGTAGCCTCTAATGTTCTGTTAGAGTTACTGATTTCTTTTGAATAAATTATTTTAAGATCAACCTACTGCTGTCTTTTGTTAGTAACAAAATCATTGAAAACTTAAAAATAATTTTACTTAAAAATGGTTGGATTTAAAGAAAATTAAGAAATAATAAGTGAATACCATATCATAATTATAAAAACAAAAATATGTAAAATCAAACACCCTGTATATGGAATTTGCCCAAACTCAAATTTGAATCTGATAAATTAAACCGTTCTAACAATATTCGAAGAAAACTCTCATTTTTGACTTGGGTGGAACTTTCTTGCTGAAGATTGTGAGATAACTTTAGTTCCCGTGGTAACCATTGTGAATGCAATTTTTGCAAAACGTTTGTTTTCCTAAATCCAATTAAGATCACTATGCACGCGATTAACATTCTTCCAATACGTTTATCCGTTTTCCTCAAGAAGCAAAAAATAAAAATGTACATTACAATTAATGGTTTTTGTATTATTTATAAAAACGCATTGATTAGTATTGTCCTTTTACTAGTTTATTGTTTCTGAAAGCAAATCTAATATATTACAGTTACGGTTGAATAGATCTTTAAATTACCTTTAAATTGATTACAACTCCCTGATTTTAATTTGAATTTTGAATGAAAACTGTGTTTAAATCATTTAAGATTCATTTCTGAATGCAAATTAAATTTTTTCGATTTATTCTTCTGCTTTATCTTATCTGTAAGAATTATCTCAACTAATATCATTCCTTAATCTTGAGGACAATTGGTGTAATGAAATACTAAATAAAATTAAAATCGGCAAAAACATAAAGTTATTTTGAAAAATATCTTTGGTGTAGAAGTTACAAAATTCGAGGTTATGTTCATTACGGTGACATAATAAAAGTGACACTCAAACGAAGTATTGATTTATGTAATTTTGCGTTTCTGTCTAAATAAAACACCTTGGTTGTTAAATTCAGACTCTGAGTCATCCAATACATTTTTTGACACAGTCTTAACTCTTGAAGTTAGTAACCAAGAATTTCTTATTCATTTAGAAACTCTTGGTATGTGTACCCAGTAGGTAACACGTCTTGCAAGATTCCCTTTTCTAACCTATATCTTGTTACTTTTTGTCTTGGTATTGTTTTGATGTTTTTTACCATCTTGATCTCTTCTTGATCAAAAGCAATTCTCTTTTGGCATAATAAAAATACATTCTTGACCACTTGCCCAAACTTGCCAATGAGTTCGACATCATTTACTCCACATCGTCAGGTTGCTCATTGGAAAACTATCTTTCAGTAGCTACAAGATTTTGCTTGGCGGAAAAGTGAATTTGATTTCTTTGAATTTAGAATTTTCCGTTCAGTTTTGAGCTGTTTTGGTGATGGAAAAGTTTTAGGATAATTTTATTTTCTGTTTTGGACGTAGATTGAGTAAAACTCAAGTAAAATTAACTCATGAATGAACAAAACTAAAAAAAAAACAAATTAGAGTTATAAAAGATGATAACTATTTTACTAGGTGAAAAGAGCCTATCAGCTAATCAGATGATCATCAACTTGATAATTTCTAACAAAGTGAAATCTCTTTCAAAAACTGACGCAGGTAAAAATGTTTAAACGGCGATGACGATAAGTGCAGAAAATGGTCATTCTATCACCTTCTAAACTAAGTAGCTCAAAAACCAGCAGTGTTATATTTCAATAAATTCTTTTTGAGAAATGTTTACTAAGACAGTAAATAATTTGTCTCCAACACCATCTCTTGTTTTATAATCAGACAAAAAACTAAATATTGAAGATCTTTGACAGTCTTTTAAAAGAAGGCACTCTATTTAACTGTAGCAAAGAATGAATTCTGTCAATTTTTGCTCTGTCCTAGAGATTTGAGGATTTTTCTTGTTTTATTGTTCAATAATGTGAACTCTAAGTTCATAAAGTAATTCAAGCGCTTTAAAAAAATAATTTTCTTAATCTACAAACCAGCATTGACTTCCATCTTATTTGACGCAAATCAGTGTCCTTCTAAGGCTTTTTATGTATGGAAATAAATAATAGTCTGAATAAGCAAAATTGGAACAGTATGGCAGATGGTTGATAATCACAAAGCTCATTGACTTTTTGAGAGCAACAAATAACGCAAAACCATCATGTTATCACTCTTTGGGCATTTCTTCAGATCTAAATTATAATGATAAAATCAAGTTTCAACTATTGTAACTGACAGAAAGTTTGACATCCCATCCTCGAATCTAGATCGATCTAGATTACCCTCAGTGGCATTTAAACTTTTGAGTATCCATTTTGCTGATACTATGTTTACACTCGGTCTGTCATGAACGAGTCTTAAATCTCAAATATTCATTTTAGACTGATTTGTCTGTCTTGTCAAAATCAAATCATGGGGGTTTTAACGTTGTTGATACACATATCGGTTTTCCATAGGAGCTTGACTTAAACCTTGAAAACTAAATCTCCTAATGAGCAACTTTGCTCAAGATAAAAGTCGAACCAAAAA
>VTPC01002566.1:0-10178 GCA_011009095.1 Ignelater luminosus | reverse complement strand
CTCTGTACTTATATGTATTAAAGTCCCTACACACATAGCAATCTGCAAGGACCAATTTGTAGGGTGATTGGGTAGAAAAATCGGGTGTAATTCCACATGGACAAAGTCATGGGTAACAGCTAGTACATGTATACAGTGTGTCCAAGATAAGGATGCACAGCATAAGGATCTTTGAAACGGTAAGAGATACAGCATCAGTTAAATGGGATGAAAGTTGACTATTCATAGGACCTTTTTGTTGGCGTTTGCAAAATATAGATATCTTGTATACTTTCAGAGATATTTCAAAAAAAGTAGATTTCTCGATTTTTGTTATTTTTTTCTTTCCTTTATTTGAAGAGATATCGGAAAACTAAAACCACTTTTCCATTGCCACTTTCTGTGCTCTATTAAAATACGCTAACAAAATTTCTGTACAACGTTTTGGTTTCAAGTAACTATCATCAACCTCATTTTCTTAAATAGGCGGAAAAATAATTGAAAATTGTTTTGGATAGCTCTTGTTGTCGCGATTCTAATGATGTAAACATAATAGGATTATTTTGATTTCTTATGCTATAAATTAATGCATTCTGCAGTACTCTGGCCTGTAGCATCACCTGATCTAACACTGTTAGATTTCTTACCTCTGGGGTTATGTCAAGAATCATGTGCTCAACCAAAATTTTGTATATTTGATCATTCACTACACTCCTAAATGGTAAAATAATTTTGAAATAACCAACAAACATCAAGACAAAAATTTTCTGATTGTCCTGTCACTCTACACACTACAATTAGTGGAAATTAAAGAAGGGAGCAGTGCGATTGGGTGGTCAGTTAAGCTAACTTTCTGATATCGAATTGACGTAAAAAAATTGTCATGATTACCCTATACACAAGGCAATCGGCAGAGTTCCTACAAATTGGATCTGTATTTGCCGCCTATGTAGGGGCTTTTATGCAGTATGCCCAATTTAAGATGCTACAAATAGGTAAGCAACACTCTTTGCATATCATCGACTGTAATGGTCTGGAAGCCGCCACTTAAATTTCAATTATTTTTCTGTAGATATTGGTACGCCCGGTATAACTCCTTTTTTGTTTATATCAACTTTTTGTAGGATATCACCTTCTGCTGCCCAAAGGGATCTATACAGAATTTTTTTATTGTTTTTTACGTAATCTTTATTAACCAGTTTTAAGGTTAAATAGTGGGTGTCTGATAATCAGGTGAGCCGAGTTCTTTTCTTACTTTAATTTTTTTTTTTGGATTTTAGACATGAATTCTTACCCCCTTGTTGTATCTATTTCTTTTAGACAATTCCCGGAGGGTTGTTAAGCTTGTTGATAACTGCTTGATGTTTATCAATCTAATTTTTACCTTATGAACCGGAAAGCTCAGTACCAGAAACACATGCTAGTTCCAGTCGTTATCCGGATGGCACCATCTTTATCCATCCATTCAATTACCTAACCTTACATTACCTGTAATAACATCTTGTTTTGTATAATTTAAACCTTTAATTATTAAAAAAATTCTAAAAAACAAGTTACATTATGCGATTTAGTCGTTTGCCGTATGTGTTGCCTACCTACATGTAGCAACGAGATATATTATTGTATGAATAATTTTAATTTGTCTGTTTTTGTTGCAACCTGTTGACCTGTGTAAAGCGATTAGACTATGGAACACCAATAAAGAAGTAATCTAATTTGATGTCTGTTTTTAGTGTCCCGTATTATACTTGTTATATACACTGAAATATCTTGCATTTTAGCTTTAAAGTCCAAGGGGAGCTCTCGCATCTGCGAAAGGTGGTATTCAAGAATTCTCTTTGCTTTTCTGTACTGTCCCATATTTGTTTATAAGAAATCTGGCAACCCTATTTATTGGCACTATTGTTTTGGACATTCCAGAATTGAACTACAGTTTGAAATAAATAAAAAGTATTAAAAACATAACCAAATTAAGAATGTCATTTCTATTTGATGAATTTGGGAGGTAAACGAACAAACAAATAGCTGTCTTTACATGATGTTTTAATGCTGTTTAAATATATAATTTATATTGTAAATTTACATACTTACCAGTTTTCACTTTCGAATGGTAATGACAGCTGTTTGTTTAGCTTCCAAACTCATCAAAGATACAACAGATCAATTTCTGCTCTCGTGATTAAATTTAAATATTCTTTAACTACCATGGCAACCAATTTTGTTCTTTTTCTTCTGGTTAAGATCAGCTAAGGTAATACTTCTTTAAATTTTTAAAAAAGTTTCATTAGTTAGTGAAAAGAAAGTAAAAACTAGACCGACATGTTTAACTATGAAAACTATATTTAACTGACTTGGAAAGTTCATTAGTTTTACAACTCTGGTTGTCATCATACGAACATGAAAATGTAGAAAGGCCAAATAAATTTTTATTTCAGTGATATAAATTACTAAATTACTTTGCAAGGAGAAAATTATGAAAGATTGTTGCTTGGTAGTGTCTCAAGATTTTTAGTTTTTTTATTTATTTAATTTTCAATATGCCATCAAGCACTTATGAATGATAATAATACAAAAAATATAAAATGCCTTATATGTAAACAAAAATATAAAAAAATCGAGAAGATAAATTAATTAATTAATAATTTAATAAATTAGACGATAAACATTTTTTTAACATTTATTGAATAAAAAAAAAATTGTCAAATACACACCATAATTAAAACATCCAAATTAAATGATAAAAAGAAATTTTAAAATCACATGTCAGTTTGACAGGTTTAATCATAACCTCAAAATAAAAAAAAAACAAAGAACATAACCTCCTTTAAATTTAAACCATCTCTTTTATTAATCTGTAGTTTCATAAAAGGTTTATGTGCAAAAAATATTAGTGATGAGAAGATAAATTAAACATACTTTCTTGTTTTATATAATTTTATTTTAAGGACCGGTTTCAGAAAAATATTATGTAGAATGAAAACTACAAAAATTATTCATGTAGAGTTAAAGTATGTGGTGAAAAAGAAATAAATGTGGAAAGAAATGTATGTAAATACAATCTTCATCAGAAAACTGTGCTAAAAATGATAATTAAATGTTTATAAACTTCAAGTACAACTACTTCTGATCAAATTGAATATAAACTGAATTACCATTCTTTTGGTAGTAACAAACTGGTTTTTCCCATTAAAAAAAAAAGGTAAAGTAGTACTCAATTTTTAAATTAATTGCAATGAAGAAATGTCTAATAACAAATCTTAAATCTAAGTTTATAGAAACATACATCAGAAAAAAATTTGTATCAACAAAAACAACTTGAGAAAAACTTGTCAGTTACATGATTTATTTATGTGATTTTCTGTTTCATTATTCATTAATTCATTCAGCAATTTCTTAATAATAGCTTGTTGCTAAATCACAATTTTTTATAGTGTATACTATGTGCAAGTCAGTGTGTGCACCCTTACAGAAAGAATTACTAAATATCTAATTTGCCAACTCAAATGTCAAATTTAGATTATGAGGTTAAGTTTAAGGATAAAATATAATATGTGTATAGATAACTCATAATAATTTAAAAGATTCTTTATTATAAATTAAACAAAAATTAATTCAGCAACAAATAACAAACGAATGCCTAATTTCGGTAACTTGATTAAGAGATTTCTTTGTTTTTCTAATACACATTGCTAAAATTTAGAATTGTGGCATTTTGTTTTTTCCATGATTTAGAAATGGTCTACATGCTTCAAAGTCAACTACACTAACTAAATATTTGTGCAAGATTTAACTATAACAGAAACTGCACACCTGTTATCATTCAATATTCAAAATTTAAGTACATTGATAGCTAGTAATGACATTAACAAAGACAGCTTCAGACTGAACCAAATTACAAAATAAAGTTGATTCAATTCAATTCTTATCTTTGAATGAAAGTATATAAAATGACCAATTCTATCATATATTATATTGATAACTTATTTAGATAACATTCATTTTTCACTTCGCTTTTAAAAATAGTTGCATCATTGATTATATTCCATGATAATACTTGTTCCTTCTTCTGGATTTTACTTAGAAAAAAAAACCAACATACATATAATAAGAAATGTAATAATAGTAAACAGATCACAAACGTGTTTTGGAATTCCCAATAAAAACAGTAGCAAAATAATGACAAAGACCTAAGGTCACAGGGTTCCTGGCATTGGTACTATTACTAGGGAAATAAAAGGAAAAACTTTTCATATTTAAATTATCAAATAATCGTCCAATAACCAATCAACAACGGGATGAATGTGACCTCTGACTGGTAAGATGCTGACCACACCGTCCACCTTTTATGTTCGACGAGCGCGGTCTTAATTATACCAGACTTATAGCAATACATTTTGATTATCGTATACAAAACAAACATCACACATTCTTATACCTACTTACTTCTTAATAACTGCAATTTTTGCCTCCAACATGCCGTTTTGCTTATATATTTGGTAAATATGGCTCCATAGCGCTCTTAAAAAAGGTTCTTTTCATACACAAACACTTGAAAAGTGATACACGGACATCGCAACTGCGGCACTAAATCACTACCATTAGAAACTTGTGGTGTTGTTCGTTTAAGAAATTTGAGATTTCCTATAATATTTGTACAATTGAAGAAGTTTTATATTTATTTAAAACAATACTTCGTCTAAAGCACATTACACCAAACTTTGGTCAGCCATTTTAAAATTTCGTCAACAATGGGTGCGCCATCTTTTGGAGGTCTAAACTTGATTCTTTTAGCGGGAAAATAAAATTGCAGATAACTTTTACCGCCAAAATCTTATTTTTAAATTAATAAATTCATTTTCTGATTACGAATTTCTTTAAACTATACATTCTTATTAATTCATTAGTACGTTTTGTAATATTAAGAAGATTCTTGATGTGTATAAACGAGAGGTTATCGATTTTATGATTTATACCAATTAAATTAATAAATTTGAAAGCATATTTTTTGTTTAAAAGTAATTTATTTTTACAGTCACCATAATAAAGAAGAAAGAAACACACAACTGCCAGTTATAAAGAGATTTTCATCATCAACAAATTACAGTCGATTAAAATTACATCACATAAGTAGGTATGTATAATATTATGAATTCTACATAAATACATTATATTCCATAATAAACAATCTGCATGGAGAATTTAATCTGAACAATGTGTATTTTCTTTGGTATTTACGAACACTTGAAGTATCATTTCTGCTTTAACTTAAATTTTACTCATAAATTTCAAACTCTTTCAATTTTAAAGATTGACTGGCAAGTTCTTTATAAAATTGTTTGGGCTATCACTAAATTAATTATTTATAAATACATCTTTCAATTTTTTTCCTTACATCTATCACAAAGAATTTGACAAACCACAGGAACAAAGACAGCAGAATATTTTTATCTACCTAACAATTATAAAAATAACAAGTCATATTGTACAACTACTTCTAAACATTAATTATTATTATTATATCAGATCAGCCAATAAAAATATTCTAAATAAATAAATATCTTTTAATATCAAAAAACTTTTTAGCATTAATTGTTATGGAATTTGTACATTATTGCAGAAAATTATAGACTTAAAATTAAATCTAAATATCACTGTATATAGTAGCTAAAGTTTTTAATATCATAATGGTAATTAAAAAGTATGAGATTTTAGACTAGAACGTTTACAAGTTTTCCTTATGTGTGCGTTGAAGGTGAAGAAATTCCATGTGTAACAGAATTTTCTAAGACTACATCTAATTCATCTAATGGTAATAAAATTTGCCTTAAAAATGTTAAAAGACCTCTGTTACGTAGAAACGAATTTTCTTCATACATATCTAAAGTAGCTCTACATACAGCCATTGGTAAAAGCATTCGATGCAATAAATGTTCTCTGAAATTATAAAACATAAAAATATTTTTGTTAGACTAAAAATTGTAAATTTGACTACCTAACACTTAGACAGATGAATAACTGAAATTTTCCATCTTTTCCAAGTGCTTGGCTAGCTGATTGGATTTCATCCACTAAATGACAATAACATCTCCAGACAGCTACAGTCTCTTGATGATTACGTTCTAAACTTGAACTACGATTACCAGAACTTTGTTCTAATAAATCGATTTCAAATTGTTCTTTTACTCGCACTAGTAAAACATAAAATTAAAGAATTATCATTTCCTACGTTATTTCAAACATACCAAAATAATCCCACAAATAGTGGTTTCTAGCAAACAGGCGTGCAGATTTAAATCCTAAAAGAAAAACAAGTTCTAAGCAATGAACAAGTCCCGAGTCTCCACATAATAAAGCTGTTAGAGTTGTATGTCTTTCAGAACCACGTCGGTAATGCCATTTCACAATTCGATTCACACAATCACCTTCAAAGAAGTCATCAAAATTAAAATGTTAGAAATAAATTTCAAAAGATATGCCACACCTAGCATATGTTGTATTTGAGAAGGTTTCAATTCTATAGGTCTAGGAGGACCTGGAGACCTGCATCTAGGCAAAGTATGTCCTCCACTAGTACTAGTTCGAGAATTAGAAACTTCCTCTCCATCTGTTTGCCGTGGTAGTAAGTTTCCAACTAATAATCTTTCTGTAGATCCATCATCTACACCTTTCCCTAACCAGCGACCACATGGAAATCTGACAATAAGATTTTTAAAAATATAAACTTTCAAGCTTTTAAAATTATATACTTGTATGTATGGCCAGTTATTTCATTACGAACTAGTATATATTCAATCATCCATTTGGCAGATAACCCTGTATTATCGTGTCCAATACGTAATGTTGTCAAAACTCCTAGGTTTTGATGCTACAAACAAAAAAGAGTAAATCTGTAAACCACATGTAAAGTATATTTTTAAAAACTCACTCTGAATTCAAAATTAAGAACAGCTTTCGGAACAGGTACTCGTCCAGTTTCCGACAGAGTTCCTGATAGAACAACCCACACATTTGCAGATGTCGTTGTTCCCTTTCTGCTTGGAACTATAACTACTCTATATGTTATCACTGGAAATTATCATGAATTAGCTACAAAGATGATTTATCAAGTAGGCATAAATTAATAGCACAATTGTGATTTTCTAATTGTTAAAGCCACAGAACTAGTTTTAAAGGTTGTTTTTACTTTGGTCACCAAGAAAAAAAAACAAGAGAGAAGAGAGAAAGAGGACACTACCCAGAATCACCAAAAGAGTTGCTTTTTTTCTTGGTGACAACAGTAATAACACAAACAATTTGTAGATAATACTGGATTCAAAGTCAACCTACTCAAAGGAAATCGCAAAATCTATGTTCAGTATGTATTGTATTTAATAGTTACCAGTTGTAGGGTAGGTACTTGTAAAGCAAAAATAATCTACAGCGTTTAGAGAAAGAAGATGATAGAGAAATTGCTCTCTTTCTTCTTCACACCGTAGAAATGCAGCCCTTTTATACTGGCTGCGTAATAGGCCTTGATCAGACAATAGAGTGCGTAAATGTTTAGAGAGTTGTTTTTTTTCTAATGCTAAACGCACCCAGGCACGTGCCATACCAACTCCTGTTTTCACATCCGACATTGCTTGAACATTCCTGTTAGACACAAAAGATGCAAACATTAGATCAAGAGCTGCTTCAATCGATTAATCTATCACAAAATTATATTATTATGAAACATACACCATGTCAAAAAGTAATGATTCGGGAAAAGGAGGCAGCTCTGTTTTGAGATTTTTATTTTCAGTACTTGGAGTACTCCAATTCTCTAACCGAAGTGCCAGTCTTGACATTTCCACTAAAACAATTTATTATTAACACCATTTAATAATACATACGTATTATTTATTAATGCCTACTTTCACTACATAAATAATGTTCACCTGGAGATAGATACTGGTTATCAATTTTGGTAGTATGCTGATGCTGCTCTTGGTATGCTAATAAATATGACCACAACGCTGATTTTCCTCTTTTACGTTGCAATCCATGAGACCAGACTCTTTCTAAAAAATCACACAACGATGCTACCAAAGTACTTTCTTCAACAGCACCAGAATTATCAGCTGCGTTATTGCTTGATAGCGTAACACCTTCTGCACCTAACTTAGCAAGTAACATGCGTTTAGTTTTTGATTTGCAATCCTGAAACTTTTTACATTAAGAACAAAGATTTACTGAAGATTTTTAACATTCAACCTTCAATAGCTTCTCTACAAAAGTCCAATTTGCTTGAGCCAGTAGTGCTGGTGATACATCCTGGTTGCTACTTTTTCCTGCAGATTTATCGATATTTAAGCCCCCACTTTTTATACTGAAATTTGGTCCCTTTTTAAGTGCACTAGCTCTTGGGATACTACCTTTATTTACAACTGGGGTTTTATTTAAAATTTCCTTGTCCAACAAGGGAAAATACCTAGATATATTAGGTTTTACGTTTAATATTTCCCTGGGCATTGGTGATTCGAAATCAGGATTAGCCATACGATAATCTAACAATTTTTGAGTTTCATGTGCACTGGTACATGGTTCATATGTTAAAGACCTCATCAGATTTTCACCACCATAACGTTGCTTTAAATATTTTATTCTGTTGTCAAATATAACCAAATTATTGTCTATTTCACCCCATATTGATAATATCTTATTGTCAATTAAAGTAGCAAACATTTGAGTTTCTAAGAATCGCCAC
The DNA here is from genome assembly GCA_011009095.1 of Ignelater luminosus. NCBI lineage: Eukaryota > Metazoa > Arthropoda > Insecta > Coleoptera > Elateridae > Ignelater > Ignelater luminosus. Next base: position 1,474 of record VTPC01002566.1, on the reverse strand, counting down.
AAAAATAATCTATGCTGTTCTGGTTGGTCAGAGAGAAACGATGCTTTGTCAAAATTTTGCACTGAATCTCGATTATTAAACCAATCGTCTTTATCTTGCTAAAAATTTAATTTTATATATTAAAGCTATAAAAACAATGAAATTAGTTATCAATAATTTACCTGGTTAGGAAGAATAATAAAATTCTCGTAAGTCTGAAAAATGTGTACGAATCGATTCAAAAAGATTTCTCGTATACTGTTATTAAATCTGAGATCTTCAACATATGAATCTGATGGTTGTGTCGATTCATTCTGATCAAGAGTAACTCCTGTTCTTCTAACAATATCAGCAATTCTCTGCAATGCTTCAGAACGTGCAGAACCAGGAGGTGAAGGAGGTCTATCACATTCTAATGTGTCATGAATAGATAACTTACGCCTATTTTGAGGTCTACCAGGTAACGTACAACTTCTTGACATCATTTCCTATAATAAATATATTTATTAATGTTTAAAGCAATTTTATTAAATTAAGATTAAATATACCTGCCAAGATCGATTACTTTCAGCATTAGGTACATGTATGGCATGTTTGTCTAAAGCAGCCCAAATTTCTGCATTAAATGCATCTAGATGTGGAAAGGCTGCCATTTCTTCTGGTAACTGAACTCTACATTTATCTATGTCTACATAACATAAACTTGCTTCAGACGCCATTTTTATATTATCAGAAGAAGCATGTAGTCCTAAAATATCAAGTAAGTTCAACACCGATACCATTAAGTACAATTTGCGACAATTTACTTTTAGCAGAAGAAGCACTTTAAATGATTGTTAGCTTAAAATAAATCAGTAAACACAAGTAAACAATAGAAATATTATATGAAACAGACTGAATAACTCCCACGAAAATAATTTTTTGAAAAATAAGCATGAGAGACTTGTCTAGAGTGGATACAAGATAGTCAAATTAAATGAGAACAAATGTCAAATGTAAGAATTTGAGGATCATGAAGCCTTTTATGTTTTAGATTTCACACCCTGTACCTTCCAAACAAGTTGACTGAATTTAGAAATTCAAATGAGGCAATATAAGGAAAATTGAAAGGCCTTTCTAATGAAGTGCCACTTGAATCCCCTTCCTATTAGAAATTTTTGAGGGGTGACGGCCCCTCCGCAGGAGATTGAAGTTTGGGGTTTGAATTATACATCAAAAAATGACCCACTCCCAATACAAATCAACATGTTTTTGCGAAAGTCTTTTCGTGAAAGTTATTCAGTCTGTTTGTTTTTCATTGGGTCACCCAGTATAGTATTGGGCTGTTCTATAAACGGTCAATTAATTTTCAAAATGTTTTAATAAATATCTATCAAAATTAGTAGACGAGCTTGAGAAAGAACATGTTATTTTGGTTGTTTTTCCTGAAATTGTTTTAGAATTTCTGAGTATATTAAGATGTAAATAATAGTTGAATAGTTTCTCCCAAATTGTT
>VTPC01002565.1:0-11667 GCA_011009095.1 Ignelater luminosus | reverse complement strand
TTAACACACGTTATTTATTATTGTTTCAAGCTTTGAACTTCAAATTAATTAAATTAATTTTTAATCTAACAAACACCACTTAACTAATGTAAATTTTTAGGAGTCGTTAAACTCGCGAAGACTCCGAAGGAACTGTTTCGGACAATGTCAGAATCTTTCCTTGTTGACTCCACCCCCGAAGTCCGAGTCCTGCATGTTCCTATAGCACGCCGAAATATTAAGGCTTACGTTAACGTTTTCCGGCTTTGTGAACTTCACGTTTTCAGCATTTACATGCATGTTGCGATTTAAAATATTTTGTCTGGTGTTTCTTTTGACAACGTAATATTAAAATGCCGAAATATGAAGTGCTGGCTAACGCTTTTCTTCTGTGGGAACGGAGAGTTTATGAGTTTTACATGCACGTCGCAGTATTTTAGTCAATGTTTAAACTGCTAAGAAAATATTTGAAAATGTAACATATCAGATGTACATTAGAAGATGCTCTTCTATTTTTCGAAATCTTAGAATGTCATAAATTATATTGTGTTATTTATATATTGGAATACAATTTTCTATATGGTCTTTTTTAAGTGTCTTACCTAGCATTTGGCAGTGCTGAAAGTTAAAGGAGTTTAAATTTTTTCATCCCTATAATAAAGAAATAAAATTAAGGATATGAAAAGATTAGCTTCGACTTACTTTTAAATGAATACCTCTGTTCAGTCAAGAAACATTTCAAAATCTACTACGGCAATTATTATTATTTAAAACCGATTTTAAAATAACCGTAGCAGTTAAATACCCTTTGCTTTATTATAGTTAATAGTTGTACAAATTAATTAGTTAGTACAGTAGTAATCAAACTCAAAAAATTTAAAATCGATGATAAATAATTGTGTATTACTATACGTATAATCCTTGTTTTCCCAGTAGGTGAAAGATTATAATTTATAAAAAACTCCGGTAAGGACCAAACTGTGTACATAATGAAATATAAGCAGCTGCACATTTGAGTGCTCACGTATTTGGAATTTTATTTAGTACAATATTGTACATTAATCGCGCCGTTTTGAACTTCAAAAGCAAAGCAAAAACATTTGCACACTCGCGCCCTTCATAATCTCCTAATTTAGCGTGTGCCGTATGTTGAACCCAAACAATTTCAGATTAAAATGCTGAAGAACGCGGACCTTTTACAAATTAAAAATGCCAACACGAATCAGATAGAAGTGTACAAAGGCAGAAGAATTTAATTAAATTTTTTTTTTCGCGAGAGGGAGTGTTAAAAGTAGGACATTTGATAGCACTTGTTTATTAAGAATTTAAAAGAACATTATTTATACAATAAGCGAACTCAACAAGTAATATTGTACAAGGTTGCACGCTGACGGGTTTCCCATTTCGACAGAAGTTATGAAGACTGAAAGAATGGGGTTGAAACGAAAACAGATTGAAGTTAATGTAGTGGAAAGAAAAGGAGTTGCAGAAAAGTGACTACGCAGCTTCCAAGAACTTTTGGCAGCCTAGTGTAAACTTATTGTTCGGCTTTGTTGGTTACAAGAAATTTTTTCGGGCTATGCCCTGCCCATATAGGGAAAGAAAAAAACTTTGAAAGCTTTCATTATTTTATTATGAGAACAGTAACTTCCAACTTATATATACCTGCTTCTACCCTATAAAAGACAAAAACCTGAACTTGACGTAAGCTACTTTTATAACATAAAAACAAGAACTTGTTTGAACATTATCTCCAAAGCAATAATGCTACAGTTTTGTAATGAACGTTAATACAATTTATTAGGTGGTTATTAATATCACAGGTATAAGTGTAAAGTAATTTTAAGGGTTTATTTATAGTTTAGAAATTTCAATAAATTATTTCAACATTGTTAAAGTAAATTGCAACAGTTTACTCATCTGGGAGTAATATGCTACATAAACAATTTCTAAAATTAAATTATAAAGTTGCTGATAGGGTCGGCCCGCATAAATAGTGGCGGTTTGGGTTTTAAATTATTAAACTTTTATTCATTTACATCTTCTTGGTTTAATAAGAACTTTCTAAAAGAACAAACATTGTGAAGAAATGTGAAATATAAACAATTTTGGAAACTGGTAAACAATTAATAATTTATTTACGTAATTGTATTGAAATAATTACAGAAAGTAATAATCTATTGATTACTGGTGAGTTCCTCAAATAATTAAGTAATTTTGCAAGTAGTTCGCTAGCTGCGTAGTAGATGAGCAAATTATTTTGTTAATCGAACAAGCAATTACCTCTTCGAATAATTAATCTGTTTACTATACAATGTTAATCAACGCAAAATATTGCTCAGTTTCACAATTTATTTTTTGTTAACTTTATGTTCTCTTTCTATCTATTTTTATAATCTCTTGACGTTCCTCTTTAATTACGTGATTACACATTCGATTATTTTATTTGCTACAGTAAATTTGGATTGGTTTTATATGGGTTTCCGCTTTTTCTCTGTTATGAAAAACATTTTATAAGTCTTGAGAATTCTTTCATCGCTTCCACCTGTCACACTTAGATATAAAGTACGATCTGTCAACAAAATAAACACTTCTGAAAAATCTTGCTCACCTGAACAGGATTAAGATTCCATTGGCCGTTTCTACCGATGTAAAAGATGTGCTGACATAGTCAAGATCGAAGATTTCCTCTTCTGGTAACTGTAATGACTAGACATGTTATAAAATATTTTAATCGTTGCTCTTTTTGAAATGCCTGAAGGTCTTTCTTCTAATTTTAAACTTAATGCAGTTCTTAGCCTTTTAAATGAGAAAGGCTTTCACAGCCACACCTCTGAACAATTTATATATTCAGCCTTTTCGAAAAAATGCAAAATATTTAGTTGCATTATTGCAATTAGCCTGCCATATGCAGTCTAAAAACCTACATCAGATTCGTTTTAGAAAGTAATGACAAATCACCTAATAAGATAAGAAAACAGAAGCAGGCTCATAACCAAGCGACATTAAAGCTCTAGGTTTGCTTTCGGTAGACCCCTACATATACAAACCCCAAAATCCACTGTACTTACTTTAAGGTTTTTCGTGGTTTTCTTTAGTTGAGCAGGTGAACACCAGAACAGCAATTTCCTCAATTTCACCGTAGTCTTATTATCAATTTAACTAGACCTGTTGTTTGATGAAGAGAGTCCTTTATCTCCAAGTGTCTTTTTTCTTTCGAAGTTCATACATAGTTAGGATTCTCACCATCACAGATTCTAACCTGTTTTCCTTCTCTTCATATTCTGTAATATTTTAATAAACAACTAATACAACGAAGATTTGTTTAGTATTTCAGTACCTTGTTTATCTTCTCTACTGGATTACTACTGTCAGCTTGAACTGTAGTAACCAAAAGCACGGGAAAAGCAGTAAAACGAAATTGAAAATCTTCTTTTTTGCATAAGACTTTAAAAGAGTAGACAATTCTTTCATTCTTGTACTTCTACTACTCGAGATCAATCGTCCATAGCATTTTGTTCCATTTCAAATTTAGAACTATCCATTTCTAACATTCCAATTAGAGGTCGCTGCATGTTGTAATGGGTCACGGTGAGAAAAAACATGTGAATGGATGTGAACGTGAGGCATAAGAAATAGGTTGTGCAAAACCGTAAAGCACGTGTCGCATATTGGGTCGCGAAAGCGGTTGAGTAGCGTAATGTACAATGAGTTACAAACCATGATGTATTAAGAATTGTGTATGAGAATCTTGTGAAGCAATAAAAATCATATATGCCAACGTGAATGGGTGTAAGTGAGTTAAAACTAAGACTCCTGCTTGCCTAAGTGGGTGGGTAACCAAAAACGTTACGTGAGCAAAAGATTACTTACGCGCCTATCTCTAATTCAAATCTCTGCAAATGCGTGGAAGGTTCATTGTCCGGCATAACTTACCCTGCGTTACTCTCTTACATCGAAACAACCTTCTTTAGTAACTTGTTTTGATGTTTTTAAAATAAGGACGCACAACATAAATATATTGAACAAAAATTTGGCTACCGATTGGCTTTTGATCTACAGTTATCCAGACTGGCGTTTCTCAACTAGGGACATCAAATCTTTTCAAGAGACATCAGCGTATGATTAAAGCAATCAAGAGATCAAGATACGGTGAATGCATCTTTAGTTATCTGTTTTGAATCCTGGGTCTCGTTGTTTTTAAACGTTTGCGATTCTTGAAACTAAATTGAAGACCTAGGAATGAGAAATAAAAGAGTCGACTACCTCCTCAAGTTCTGCCAAGAAAAAAATGAAAGTAACTAACACATGGTTATAACTATACCACCTAGGCGTCTCTATACGTGGAAATCTCCAGCCGATAGTACGGAGAACACAGTTCAAAATCAGATGGACTACATTTTAATCAACAAGCGCTTTGGAACAACCATATCAAGAGTGTGCACCTACCCAGGAGCCGACGTCACTTCTGATCATGTACTGCTGGAGGCATCGGTTAAATAAAACTAGCACGCCTAGAGAAAAATCCTCCCCCCTCCAAAGACGAATTTCATATAAAAAATTAAAACAAACAGACCTTATAAATGCAGTTAGCGAAGAAATTAACTTAAAAATGAAGACATGGGTTTAGTACAAATTTGGTGAAAACCTGACAAGTCTACGGGAAAAAATGGAAAACATTATGATAAACACTGCAAAAGACAAAATAGGTTACAAACAGATGACAGATAAAATTTTAGCTCTATCTGAAAAACAAAGGGAATGCATAGGCTAGCTTGCGAAATACAAAAAAGTACAAAAAACAATTCGGTCAAAAATAAGAAAAGCTAAAAACGAGCGTGAGAAGTTAAAGAGATTACAGGTGGTGCATGATGACTTCAGTCTACACACAAAGCTAAAAGAAACAGCGGAAGTATACCGAGAAAACAATTTTCTAGACTAGAAAACGATTAAACGACGACAACCAACAAACGAACAAGCATATAAGAGATGTACATTGACAACCTCTTTGCAGAAAACAGCAAGTAGATTGAGGAGAAGAAAGAAGACGAACTAACAAGGCCTTACATCACAAAAGAGAGAATTGAAAGGGCAATACGGACATCAAAAGAGAACAAAGTAACTGGCCCAGGTGAAATCCCAGCAGAACTAATTAAACTCCTCAAAGATAAAATATTGCACTACTTCAAAAAATTTTTAATAAAATGTATGAAACAGAGGAATTTCCCTCCCAATGGCTTACGTCAACCTTTATCCCAGTGTCAAAAAAAGGTAATGCAAAGAAATGCCTTGAATGTAGACTCATTAGTTTCATACGCTACGCACTAAAAATATTTCTGAAAATCATGTATTAAAAAATTTTGACAAAGTATGACGAAAACATCGGAAAATCTCAATTTGGCTTTCGACAGGGCATGGGAACTAGGGAAGCAATAGTCACAACACAGGTGCTAATCCAGAATTGCTACGACCAAAGAAAAGATGTACTCTGTTTCATAGACTATGAGAAAGCCTTTGACAAGGTCCAGCATGGAAATACTGAAACCAATGGATATTGACCAAAGAGACATTCATTGTATAGAAAACTTATACTGGGACCAAACCGCACAAGTAAGAATGGCCAGTGAAGTCACAACAGCACGAAAGATTCATAGAAGTGTAGGACAAGGATGCGTCCTCTCTCCACTACTATTCAATTTGTATTCAGAAAACATCTTTCAAGAGGCACTGGAAGAATGTGAACTAGGCATTAAAGTAAATAGTGTTTGCATCAATAATGCAGACGACACAGTATAAATTGCTGACGATATAAATGACCTTCAGTACCTTCTCGATGTAGTCGGCGAACAAAGCAGAAAGATGGGTCTTAACATCAAAATTACAAAGACATAATTTATAATAATTAGCCGCAGAGACTCAAGACTACTATCTGGAAATCAGCAAATCGATAGAGTACACAAATTTAATTACCTGGGACATGGCTGCGTGAAGACTGGATATCTAATATGGAAATTAAGATCAGAATAGAAAAAGCACGAAGCGCATTCATAAGATTCCAGCAGGTATTTACAAACACAGATTTTGACCTCGGCCTTAAGGTTAGATTTGTTAAATGTTATGTCTGGTGAGTGATTCTGTATAGTGTGGAAAGTTGGACTCTAAAAGTAAAAACAATGACTGGAGGAGTTCGAAATATGGCTCTACCATAAGATTCTTAAAATACCATGGACAGCAAGAGAAACGAACGAGGAAGTGCTGAGAATGATGAAAATGGACCGTCAATTATACTAAACATTAAAAAAAGATAAACGGTATATCTAGGTCATATAATACGCAATCAAAAATACCAATTCTTGCAATTAATAATAGAAGGGAAAATCGAGGGAAGGAGAGCAATTGGTCGAAAGAAGATGTCTTGGTTAGGTAACGTCAAACAATGGACGGGAATGAGAAATGCAAAACCAAAATTGAAAGATATCCTAGTTTCTTAAAAAATTTCTCCGTAGGTCCACTTGTTGCTCAAATTTATGTAAATTTAGAGTCCGCTAGTATTTAAAATGTATTTGTAGCATCTTTATGAGAATGTACCTACATTGTTTATGTTAATTCATACTGCCAGGAGGTAATTCTAATCAGGGATTGCACCTAAAAAATTAGCAAAGACTCAAAAACTCCTTTGGGTCCAAACAGAGTTTAAATACCACTGGATGTTATAATATGGGCAATTTTTGTGACATCTTTGTGTTTGGAATTCAGTATCTTGTAAATCGGAAGTCAAATATGGTGTGAAAGTTAATTTTAGCAAAGAGCGGTGATGTCTCAATTTCTTGTTTTATAACTTCTACGCAAAAGAATAGCAAGTAGAACACTCAATTTCTTATTTACCAAGATTTAAGCTGTTAGTTTGTAGAATACCGAAGCTTTTGGCATGAAATGAAGGCAATATAATCCAATCAAACTTCGTGACTGGATAAAACCCTCCAAACTTTTCTCATCCAAAAATGCAAAATAAAACATGTCTCTCAGTCTTCAGTCGTTCGCTATTCTCTTACACATGGCTTAAATTTGGTATTGTTATCTAATTATAGTGGAAAAAATGTTGTCAGACTGGCCAAATAACACTAAACATGTTTTATCTCTTTTATCGTAATTCTGTTTGCTAGATCTTTGGAAACACTTTCCATTGAGGAGGGTTTCCTTTGCACCTCAAGTTCTAGTTCGGATATTAGTTTAATACTATTCATTCTGGGCCGGTTTATTTTTTGAACTTTTCAAGTCAATCAGTTTTCAGAATACCATCGAGCTACTTTCCAGACCTTTTCGAATCGTTATCAAATTTATTTTAGCAGAATCGCCAAACTGTGGGCTAGAAATATAAGGAGCCACGTAAATAAAAAAGTTCAAAAACACTTTTGCAGACGCACGCAAGCATAACTATGTGTGTAAGGCATTTAATGACAAAATCTCAAAATCCAAGTATATACCAAAATCGAAAGATATCCTAGTTTCTTAAAAAATTTCTCCGTAGGTCCACTTGTTGCTCAAATTTATGTAAATTTATGAGAATTTTAAAATTTTGTAAATAACTTTGAACAGATACACACAAAGGTTTTAGTTTTAGGTGAATTTGGTTTTATTGTGCATACTCGGAACATTGCGGTGTGATTTTCAAGCTTTTATTCCAAGAGACAGCCATATTTGTGACAAACCGATGAACATTTTAAAATAGCATTTCATTTTTCAAAAATGTAAACATCATATGAAAGCATTTTGTAAAAGTGCTTGTCAGCATTGGGAATAAAAGCAAGCCCATAATGGCATCAGGAATCTATGAAATTGAAAACAAAAAAAATGGTATGTAGAGAGTAGGAAATTTCATCAACAATAGACTCAATCCTAGTTTTAGTTCGAAATAAACGACGTTCGTAGATGAAACATATAAACTTCTGTATCTCACTCATCTTTGTACTTTTCAGTATTATCGGCATCAAAAGACTTGAAAGTACAAAAATTAATATTTTTATTTGCATTTCACCATCTTTTGTGACTTTAAAATTAGGACGGATAAACATCAAGTTTTCCAGCTATAAGGTAAATATTTAAATTAATTTTCTTTGGATTGGTATTAATAGGTCTGTCGATATAATAATTTTCATTAATACGTAATAGTCGAGCACAAGTTTAAAATGAAAGAAATTTCCGCTTTGGGGCCTGGAATTGTCAATTATTAAGCTGCTGACATCACGCCAAGTTAATATCCCAACAGCGTTCCGAATTCGGGCGGCGGAAAATTAAAAATTAAAGCGAGGGATGTCGTTATTTTTCAGATACATATTCTGTGTGCGCCATTTCATAATTTTCTGTTGTCCGTGCATGAAGAATTTTTGATATTGGCTTATCCTCGTGCATTTCAGAGTTAGGGTGCGTGTGATTTAAAACGAACGTTCAATTTCGTTAACTAATGACCGTAATGAATAAAGAAAGATTGAAGTTTATAGCTCGAGTCTCTTTAATGTTCTACAAGAGAGTGGTAATCAAACGGCGTGTCCTTGATACTTTTTCTTTTCACTCCTTAGACCCTCGTTACAAATTATTGTGGTTAGGGTTAGAGACGACGCCCCATTTATTTCAAATCCGCAGTATCACCCCATCATATCACATTTGAGGAGCGCACGAATGTCACATTACCATGAATTTCTTATTTTCTTTCCACTACTTTTGATACCTGAATAACTTTGCCTGTCGCTATCTAAAGCTACAAATCTGATTCGAAAATCCCCGAGAATAAAATCTAAAACCCCAAACGGAACGCTGGAAATATAAGACAGGAATAGTAAAGCTGGTATTTGTTTTTAATATAAGACACGCCAAAGTGTTGCGTTGCTGCATATTATAAATGAGCGTGCTTCGGGAGCACAATACTTCCTTTATTGTTCATTTTTTAAGCTTTTTAGTTGCTGCATTCACCCGATATCTTTTCCTTCATTATTATTTTATTTCGAGAGGTACAAAAGAACGAAACGAGCGAAATGATACAAATTGCTGCAATATCTTACAAATCAATTTATAAAATATAAAAGCCCTTGGAGTACAATGAAATTATTGGCATTTTCTACAGAAATGATCAAATTGTATCTCAGAAATGCTCTCAGAATTTTTTTGTAGAAAAACCTGTTTTCAATCTACCGGAAATAAAGTGAAATGGAAGTCTTCGAAATAAGTTTAAACATAAAAAGTTCAATGACAATTTTTTAAAGATCAAACATATAATTACTTTTTTAAGGTTCAATGTCCATAGAACGAGATCTTGACTACGAATGATCAGTTCAGATTATTATTAAAAGGGCTTGAAGTTGTAATAAAAAAAAGTTTGTTTCTTACGTCCATGAGTGTTCACAGATATAGTATTTGTTAGAATTCTTGAACTGACTGCTACCGCCAAGATTACCTAAGGAAATTTTGAAACAATTAAAGAATTTTAACGCCTTAACAAATCCAACAAGTAACTAGTCTTTTAAGATTTAGCTTGTCCTCAACAAGCCTATTTGTGTTTTCTGTATCTGCGACAATATATTCGCAGGCTAAATAAATTGTTTAGGTCTTGGTCTAATTAAATATTATATTTCAAGACATTTCAAATTGGATTTTATACGAGAAACTTCAGTGCTAATGGGGGTTTAACAAGTAGAGAAAAACCTGCCACAAAACTTTCGCTCGCCAATCCCAAAGATAATCAAATCTATTACCCTGAAAGTCGCTTTCGTGATTCCAGACGCAGTCTGTGCTTGCAATTACAAAAAACAGTAACAGAAATTTACTCCCTGTCTTTAATGTTTTCTAACTCGTTTGAAATAAATCTAGGACGATTTACTGATGAATTAAGAGCGAAATTCACTAATTAACTTGTTTGCCTGCTATTACCAGGACCATGTCGAAATGTGCGGTGGTTAGTCGCTTTTATAATCATGAATCATAGCCAAAATGCAAGATTTCGAAAACAAAAAAACGCTGCATCTTCTAAACACCCAAAAGAAAATTCGAAAGTTCGTTCTTATTTATAGCAGTTGAAGAAAGCAAAGACAAAGTTGTTTACCTTATAGATATCCTATATCATCTAAGTTCTCATAAAAACTTTATAGATATCTTTAAGGACATTGTCAGTTCAGTATGGGAATAATAAACAATCTGAAAAATAGTTTCTGAACCATTTAGCCAATTAGGAAGATCAATAGCTTACTTTACTCCAGAACTAGAAAGTCAACGCTCATCATGATCCTCAAGCCCAAACTAAACTGCACTAACTTAATTTCTTTCTGACCCATGCACTGCCCCTCTTAACATCATAACTACAGTTTTCAAAGTAAACTCTACCTGGCGGCAACGTTTCTGAATATCAGATGTCTTTTTAACAAAGTTAAAACCTCTACGATATTGTTCACCAATCAATCTATAGTTAGATTGCACAAATGCGTATCAAGATTCATCTATTTATCACATCGAATTTGTCAGAAACACAACCCTAAAAATATCATCCCACGGCTTTGTAGATTGAGCTGAAATATTGGTGACCAAACTAAATTGACTGAAAATTTGCTTTTGATGTGGCAAATCTGATTTTCTGCTACATTACTATTGTTATCCAAATACAATAAAAAGATTTGATGTAGAAGATGCCTGCCTGCAACTTCTTCAGGAATCTACCTAGGTTGCTGTACTCAGATGGAAGAATCAACTGAATCATTACAAGATTTACTTTTCAAACCCTGTGAATGCATCATCGATGTTTACCAACATAAACAAGTCATTTATCAGACCTGTCATGAGTTATCTGGGTAGGGATCTAACTGAAATATGTAACGAATCAATACCCAAATAGCACAGTAGACCAGAACAAAAAAAAACATTCTCAAAACTTTCTGACTTCAATTTCTGGTTCTCAGACGAACAATGAAGAGAAAATGCAGAATATCTTCAAGCGATGCTTCTTAGAAACTTTGCAAAAATCTACAAGCTCTAAAACATTTTAACCTCCATTGTCTGCAAATAAGATTCATCTTTACTATAATTTAGTAATTACGTAAAGACCGTTACCAGAATACAACGTTCACCAAGTAACAATTCACAGAAAGCAGAAATCCTCCATCAAATTATCAGTATAGCCACTAAAAACTTTGACAACTAGTCCAAACCACAGCCTAAAAATTTTAACTCAATTTTGCGTCGAGTTTTATCACCACCATGACAGATATCCTGCGCCGTCTATAAGTTTTTTCAAAGAATCCTCAGACTTCTCTGTGAGTGTTAGCAGTTTAATATGAGAGTAGGGAAAATAGCTTGCGGTAGAATCTGCAATCAAGGAAACGACATCCTGACAAAAACTTTTTCTGCTACCTGCTCCTAATCGACGTGATTATACATTTCCAGATTCTGGAAAAAGACAACGTTTATCATGGTCCTCAAGCTTCAGTGGCTTTTTTTCTCTAAGCCCACTGTTTTTTTAATACCATAAGTAAAGTGTGAGAGAAAATCCTAACCCACTTAATACCAATAGACGGTAGTCTTTACTTCCATGCTCACTGCTACGTTTCAAGTTATTCAGGGTATCGAAAACTTAACAGTATCGTTGATTCCGTTAATCTAAAAGGTTTTGTACTTCTTCACCCAACTTACCAACAACCGGTATAGATG
>VTPC01002564.1:0-106095 GCA_011009095.1 Ignelater luminosus | reverse complement strand
TTTCAGGGCTCCATGCTTTATGTCCTATTTCATTTAAGAGGGTCCTGATTATGCAGTTACTCATAGTCATTTCACTGCACTCATATGTGGATGTGTCTTCAATTCCTTTTAAACAATTCGTACTTCCTGTCTGTTTAACTATTTTTAAGAATCTGACCACAGTTGATTAATTAAAGTTTATTCTGGACACAATCTTCCTTGTGTACCGTTATTGGATAGAACAACAATAACACTTTTCTTTCGTAGTATTAATTCCACACTTCTATCCATTCTGTAAATACAATTGTGACACAATTTGAAAAACAAGTGAAATATCTGAATTTTTGACATTCTACCCCTGGTTGCATAAAGCATTTTTAAAGGTGTTATTAGCTAATACAATGTTAACTTTAAAATCTAGTAAGCTGATTGTCATATTTTAAGTTCTACTACTTCTGATTGGTTAATGATCTTTTTAATGTGACAATGCAGATAAGAATGCTTTATGCAACCAGGTAGAGTTTCTAGGTTTCTGTATACATATTGTGGATAAGAATTAAGCTTCATTCACAGTATCCAAATTAGTAATTACTAATAATAATAAATAGTCTGGACGTTTTAGGTCGGAATTCAAAAATCAACTCCCACCAACGAAGTGGGCAGGTCATACCGCCGCGCGGACCGAATCACAAGCAATGCATGCGTTGCAATAGCCGCGTTTGCAACACTGGTGGGAGCTTAAAACCTAAAACGTCCGGACTTAAGCTAATTACACTTAGCCGTAGAACCTTGTAAGCTTTCATAACAATATAATCATTGAGAATCAAACCAGTCAGTAATTATACTTAGTACTTAACGTGAAAGCTTGCAAAGTACATACTAATTGAAATTCTTGACTTGCGCATTTTCGTAATATTTTGCTTTCTTGTTTGTATGGAGCGATGTCGCACGTGTCGCTTGGTCAGTCATTTATAACCTCACAACTCAGGAAGCGCTCAAGTGTTTAGAAAAAGTGATTGCCGAGTATTTTAATTTTTTTCTCATTTTGACGTTATAGGAATCACATGCACGTTATATTTTTCAGGAATTTCATGTTGCTATATTAGAAAACTGCAGCTGCTTCCTATGAATAGCTGATAGAGAGTGCAGTTAAATGTTGACAAATTGCTAAATTATCATCAAAAGAAACAATTTATAAACCAAATGAATTTATAAAACAAAATTTTAAAAGCTTAGATGCAGAGTTCAGCTTTCTTTTTTTAATTGCTTGAACTAAAAATTATGATTAAAAGTTTAATTTCCAAGAATAGTCACGATTAATAGTAATCAAGTAACACAATTAATCGCATTAAACGATGGATGATTGACTTAGTTGTTAATCTTACAAAACAACTAATCATTAAACTAATTGTTAACAGTACCAAAACCAACTAAAGATGAAATTAATCATTAATAAATTATGATGATTGAATCAATTGTTATTCTTTTGAGGTGACCAAGAGCCTGAGAATTATAATACAATATAATCTTTACATTTAGTGTCCAAATAACTATGTTTCATAAAATTCTGTTATTGGTAATTCAAAGAAGCCAAATAAGTTTTCGAGGTTTGTTGCTTTAACCTACAAATGTTAAGCTTATTAATATTTGTCTTTAGAATATTTAGTTTTTTTCAGTATTCATGAACAGATGTTTTAGATGAAAACAAAGTCATTTAGTTAGTGGCATATTGCAGCACTTATCTTTTAAGAATGCTAATTGTCAATGAATATTGTGAAAGCTAAATAGCAGGAATAAAATTAAATACCACATTCAAATACTTCTCAAGAAATATAATTTAATGAATGAACAAATACAGGTACTGTACATGCTGTACATGTTTGATCGTTAATGGTCTCTTGTAATTAATTTTTAAGCATTAATTATTTCCTGCAATTGATTGAATCATTAATTATTTCATGCGATTAATTTAATCATCCATTGTTTCATATGATTATCTATCATGATTAACAATTGTAATCATTCATCTTTTACTTGGAAATTTTTAATTGTTAATTTGACTAAAATTTGTCCAATATTGCTTAGATGGAAATTTGGTTGTTAGTAATCTTGATGTGTTGTTGATATTAAGCTATATAATTAAACTCAGGTTTCTTTCTAAGCCGTTTAATAACGTTTAAACACACAGATGGAAATAATCAAAATTAATCATTTGTGTATAGTATATAGTTTTATTTCAATAGATTTGACATTTCCACATAAATGTGACACACAGTCTGGCCATCCTGCTTACAAAATCAATTAATATATTATGAATATATTACCATAATTACTATAACTCTGTTTTTAGGA
Source organism: Ignelater luminosus (assembly GCA_011009095.1). Taxonomy (NCBI): domain Eukaryota; kingdom Metazoa; phylum Arthropoda; class Insecta; order Coleoptera; family Elateridae; genus Ignelater; species Ignelater luminosus. The sequence goes on along the minus strand of VTPC01002564.1, from coordinate 103,764 downwards.
TAATGTAAATTAATACATTTAAATATGATTAAATTTTTGGCTTACAAATGACAACATTATTGAAAGCACATCTTGTACTTTATAATATCAAATTAAGCTTCTGTGCAAATTACAATATACCTAATATATGGTAAATATAGAAAATACATTAAGATCTGTTGTACACTGCAAGTGTACCCATAGGATCCCAAGCTGGTAACACAATTGGTTCTTGCTTAAAAACATCTAATACTGTATCAGGTACATATTTCTTGTCCACAACCACTTCAAACACAAACTCTTTGAACCACGCTGCTGTCATTACTAAATAACCTTTTTCACCTCTCTCTTCACCCCATGAATTCTCCACTCTGAACTTGATAATATCTTCATCATTTTCCTGAAATTATTTATACACTCTAATCTTAAGTACAGATACAATTCCTAAATTATTCAAAAATTGAATTTGTAGTCGAGCAGAGTTATCACAAACAATATATAATTTAATTCTTGAGTCAAATAACAAATAAAAATGCATAAACATAATAATTAAAAGTTACATACATTGTCAGTGGATACAGCCGTGAACACCATGGCATGTGTCATTGCACTTTCTCCATAAAGCAATCTATCAGCTTTTGACATGGTTATTTGAATATCTGTTCCAAATACAAGAGGGAAATTATGTCTGCAAAGGAAAGTAAATTATATGAACCTACATCTTTTTTCTTCTTATATTACTTAATTGTAATTAGACTATAATAATTAAGACTAAAACCTAATTTTAGGACATACAGGCTGTTTTATAAAAAAACGGCGCACGCTGTAGTTTCGTTACTGTTTTGTCTGGTTTATATGATTTAAAAACTAAATAAAATTATTCTGAGAAATCTACAAGGTCAGCTAGATCATTTTTAAAATAAACTAATAGTATCAATGAAATGATAGTCAGGTGTTTTTTTTTAAATGCAATGCCATATTTCTCAAATGTTTCTTATAGTCTTTTTTTCTGAATGCAAGTGTGCGTTTGAATATGCTATCACATAAGATTTTTTAAGAAAAACATAAAAATTTTGACACAAAATAAATCTTTATTTGACTTAATTAAATAAAGCAAGCCTTTCTTTGTTAAAGTTATTAGGTTTTTATCCTTCTTTTGTTTTGTTATTTGTGTTATTGTGTTACCATTATTTGTATTTTTTTATTTTAACAAAGGAAGACTTGTTGCATTTAATTAAGTCAAATAAAGACACTATTTTGTGTCACAATTTTTATGTTTTTCTTATGTGAGTACATATTCAAATGCACACTTGGATTCAGAAAAAAAGACTATAAGAAACAGTTGAAAAAATATGGCATTGCATTAAAAAAGAAACACCTGACTGTCATTTCCTTGATACTATTAGTTTATTTTAAAAAAGATCTAGTTGGCCTTGTAGGTTTCACAAAATAATTTTATTTAGTTTTCAAATCGTATAAATGGGCTGTATAACTTGAGAAAATTTCTAAGGTTAAATTCCAAACTGCAACTCTACTGGTTAAATGTGACTTTGTTATTATAATATTTAGATTATGTAATATCATATTGAAATATTTACATCTGTAAATCTTGAATCCCTTGGCTAGAAGCAAATCTTTTTGAAACTTCACATCCAAACCAAACAGGTTCACCTTCTTTAATACTTTTAGCAGCTAATTCCATTAGTAATTCCACTGGCTGATTATTATAAATGCACTTTTTGCCTCCCACTACATTTCCTAAGCAATCTACTGTATAAGCTTTCCCATATTGATTTGTGGAACGTGGATCGGTTACTAGACATACCTATAGTGATAAGGCATTTATTTTTATTTATTATTAAAAATTCAGATTTCGTATCATTTAGTGTATGAAATACATTTTATTATAAGCATATACTGATTATAAAAGAGGCATAAATACCTTACCTTATCATCAACATTAAATAATGGTTTTACATGGTCTTCATAAAATTGCTTTGGTGTAATTGGACCAATACAATGGTAAGTTTTGTTTTTATCATAGTAAGTCCATCTAAATGTTTCGTCAGGAATTCCAAGGCAAATTCCAACAATACGGAAAATTGTACTCATTTGTTGTTCTATTAGAGCTTGGACATCTGCATCACTTGCTCCACTTGCAATTAATTCACGAATAGCTTTGGTATATTCTCGTAACTGCAAAAATATATTCAATTTGGTATTGTTAAGTTTGCAATACTCTTGTAGTCGCACTATTGTATTTACAAACCTTGCTTCTAAGAATTTGATTTACTGCTCCACTAGATTCACAGCTGTATGATTCTGGAAAACATATTTTTGGCATAAGCCCGTATTTGTTAACAATATTCACTATCATATCCCATTGACCTCCATCACACGTTGGATCCTACCAAATCAAATAAAATATCAAATTACTAGGTACTTCGGATAAATTTGAAAAAGATAATATATCAGATTCATCTAATGCAATGTATCATTTCATGAAATTGCAGAATTCAATTCAATAAATAGCATGGCTTCCATAATATAGTCACAATATTTGAAATTCTTCTGAATTCTGAGGTAACGAAATAATTATAATGCATTTATCTCTCCTGCTCAATCATGCTAATATAGTACAGTAGAACCTCATTAAGTTGGCCCCCTTTAACTTGAATCTCCAGGTAATCCGGACTGATTGAAGAACTTATAAAAGAGAATGACACTAAACTGAAGCAGCAGAAGCTTAAAAACTTCTATGTTAACAATTAAGCTTCACTGTACACATGTGTCTATTGTATGATAAAAGTGATGTGTAAATATTTCAAACGTGTTTATTTTTTTGTTCAATATAAAGGAAACTCTTGTAAGTATGTTGTCCTGTATTGTTTTCTTCCACATTCTTCATTTTAACTCAGATTTTCTTTATGTTGAATCAACTTTGGTCCCAGTTGATCAGACTTAATGAGGTTCTACTGTAGTTAGTTATACAGAACTAATGATGCATGGAAGTTACGACTGAATTTAAGTTTTCTAGTTCAGCTCAGAAAAGTGGCAATTGCCACCAAAAATTGCGTTTAATTTGAAATGCCCTATCAAAGATAGCAGCATATTGTCAAACCACCAGCCTACCAGATAAGAACTTTATATGATCACACTGTACACATTACAAACACTAGAAAACGCTACATTCATACTTGCCTCTAATAAAAAGGATACAAGTCTACCATCAACGGCTTCATTCCTTCTTGCACTTTCCACTATATTATTTAAAAAGTTATTGCATCTCTCAATTTTATCCCAGAAAAATAGATAACCTTGAGAAAATTCAAAATCTTCTACATTCAAATGCTTCATAAATGGAATTCTCATTACATTCAAAGCTGCAAAAATCCAGCATCTTCCTGAGCTTTTTTGATTTGTTACTGGTTTTCCTTCAGATTCGATCTAGAAATATGGACATTTATATAGCAAGAGTACAAAGTTATGTTTTCTTTATGGACAAGTATACTAGAAAATTATAAAAATATGCATTTTTATGTTACATTTATGTTTCAGCATTGCCAATTTTTTTAAATGAAGACCCTCCCATTTTTTTCTATTCTTTTAAATATACTGATAGCAATAAACATTTTGTTATTAAGACTGTCTTATCGATTTACTTCAAATGACTTTTTAATCAAACTATAGATTTTTGTAAGTCAATTTTCTTCATACAAAATGATTTTAAAACCTCTATAATAGATGTTGCACAGTCTACAACATTTTAAATGACATTGTGAAATGTAAATATCAATCTCTAAAAGACAGAATACTTATCAGTACATACTAGCATCTAAATAATATTATTATGACAATAAGAATGTAAGTTTTTTACGGTTTCTTAATTTGAAAGCATTACTGTTACATATATCTTAAAATATAATAACAAGTATGTGGGAATAGTTTCTAAAGGCACATTGGAATAAAACATAAATATTTATAATCAGAGATAAACACAAGTTGGAGAAGCCAAAATAATAAAGACGCCTACAAGTAATCGCAACAATTTAGATACATTACAACTTAATAATATAAATATTTGTTTTTTGCATTGAATTTAAAATAACAAAACATTCCAATTCATTATCATTATTAATTATGTCTTCTACTGCTACAAAATTTAATTGTTTGGCTTAATAGCCAATTTATTTAGTGGGCTATTTACAAATAAAATCCTATTCTTACAATTTAGATTTCTGATTTTAAACCATTCAGTTTTAGAATAAAAAACTCATTGGTACTATTTCAACTATGGTCAAGAACTATTTTAAGTATTTTCAAAATAAAAAGTCAAATATCATGCTTTACTTTGTTATCTTTGAAATAGGTCAATTAAAATCAAGATTTAAAAGCAATAAAAATGTACAAATACTGAAAATTTTTCTCAATTTATAAAACTAAGTACCTACATTAACCTAACACTTATATATCAAATTGCAATTTTTTCCAAGTAGTAGTATAAATTAAAAATAAGATATAAAAGTGCATCTTGCACTCTTCACTGAGTGATTACGTCAGTGGGAATTATAAATTCTAATACGTCATCAATTACAATTATTATACAAACATAAAAGAATTCATCTACAATTCTCATTCCTATGTTTTCAGTTTCTTTAAAGATTAGATAAAAATCCAGTCATTAGAAGTTGTTTGTATTGCTTTAACCATAAATTAACATATTAAAGTTGTTTGCTGACTAACAGTGTAATAAATAAATCATCAATTTACCTTGTACTTAAATATATGTTGTGTTTCTTCTAAATGCTTTCTAGAAAGGGAAACTTCAAATGGATCTGTTCTTGAACAAACATTTTGAGCTAAAAGGTTTTTACTGTCGCCTTGAAAAGCTGTTCGAAACTTTCCCAAAAGCTCTTTGCTCAGAACTGATTTCAAAAAAGACATAGTATATTAATATAAAGTAATAAGGGTTAATATAATATCATATGTCAAAATAATCAACAAATTAAAAAATCTGCTGTATTTCACTATAGTAATTGTAGGCCTGTCTATAAGTTATAACTTTTTCATTTTATTATTAAAAAGGTAGTATTTACTTACCAGTATTCATATTGTTGTTATACTTATTATAGCAGGTACCTTACTACACAATATTTTGTATTTATAATGCTTATAAGGTACTCGTAAGTTCTTATCTTTTAATAAGAACTGTTAACCTAGTTATGAGACGTTACAGGACATTTTATTTGACATGCGTAGATACGATAGATACTGCATGGGAAGATTCTATCTACGGCAGTACATTATAGCTACGATAAAATTGATCTACAAGCACTGGAATTTTCTAAATCGATAATGTCAAGCTTTTTCTAAAACTTTCCCGATTGTATAGTATGTCCTACATTAAAACCTCAAGACTGAAATCTCTGTGTGCAAACGATGCCAAAAGGAAGAGAAAAAAGAACTAGGATCTGTAGCTGTAACATATTTATTGGCACATGAAATGGTAGGTTCAAATCCTGCCAGAGCCAGTGATATAATTCTTTTTTATTTAAAATCTGCAAATAAAAATCTTTTTAGAGAAATTCTAAAAAACTAAAAAAACTAATATTTTATTTAAATCTAAAAACAAACTTTAAATTAAAAAAGAATATCACTGACAGAATATGAATCTGCCATTTTGTATACCACAGAACGTGTTACAACTACTCTTTTTACAAGAGGTTACGCTAACTTGCAAGTATCAACTTAAATGTTTCAGCTCTTACATTACTGTTGTCTTGCAGTTGTATTTTGAAATTGAAGTTATAGAAAAATATGCATTTTGCAGAAAAAACCCTTATTTACTTGTTAAAAGTAACCATTATCACTTTAAAATAAGCTAGGTTGTCTAAACAAGTGGTTCCTTTCATTTTCAGCAACATACCTAAAAATCCGAGATACCTATTATTGTTAATGCAAATGCATTTTAGCTGCCAAGTCCATAAAGATTCCATAGCATTACTATTGAATGTATCTTGTTTATTTTATAAACAAGCTACTTAGTCTTTACAGGATCACATGCATTGTAATGCCTACATACAAAATATTGTATGTAACATGTCTCTATGCAAATTAGGTTTTATCGGATTCGTCTGATATTACGGGCTCAACTGACGCTTCGTCCGTAAACATCTAAATTCGTTCGCCAAAACTCTATTTTGTATTTTTATTAAATTGTTACGTAAACTATATTTAAGTTTTGAGATTGTAACAGTAATGGCCCTTAAGAGTATACGTTGCCTCATATGCTGAAATCCGATACCGTGGCGTAGATAAGAATGCTAAAGTGCTGTTACCGTTGCCATTTAAGATGGTTATTAATTAGATACTTGAGACCACAGCACATAATAAATAATTCGGTGATCAGATCACAACATTCGAGTCTTCTATTTTTTTATCAATTGGAGACACAGATTGGCGTTGTAACCGACACAACGCGATGTTTAATTATCAACTGGCGGTGTATGAGGCACCATATACTCTAATAAGGACCACAGAATAATAAGGTTTTATTATTCTACATAAAATAGATGGCGCCTAATCTAAATCACATCATCACGTGTGGTGATTAAATGTTGTGTTCAGGAGAAGACAGCACGATAACGTACTGCCAATGAGAAAGCTCCTGATTGGTTGACTTGCAAACAATTGTCACATTACCGTAGTTTGGGGCTAAATTGATAGTTTTATTTTTTATTTTGAGCGTAGAATTTTACTCGTTAGTTAAATTTTCATGTAAAATTAGTATTCCTATTGTCTTCGTATTTTAAATAGATTTCCACACACAGAACATTAACATAAGTCGAAATATTTGCAATATAGAAGAAAAAGAAACTGAACAATTTCATACCTTGTTTAGGGCGAATTTGATCATACTTGTTCTATAACACATAAATGTTGCAGAAAAGATAGGATACTGATCAATCTGACCCCGGTTTAAATATGTTAGTTGGTTTAGGAAATATTCTGCTGAGAACTAGTCGGGGTCAAATTGATCACTAGTGTGAAATTGATCAATTCTTAAGCGCTTTTTGATTACTACAAAAGAGACTTTTATATGCAAAATCTGCTTTATATTAAGACAAAGAACGAATACATATTACGTAATACAGAAAAAGGCACTCTTACATCGTATATATTAAGAGAAACAAATATTAATCAGTATTGGAAACTCAGTGAAACATTATATCTCTTTTACATCAATATTATTTTTGAAGGTGTAAATATCTTCACTATCACAGTTTTTTAAATCAGGATTTGGAAGAACAGCTATAATATCACCGTTTCCAATTATAAATTCGTCTTTCTTTACAGCTTTGAATATATTTCGTGTGCTATTCACAGACTTTATAGCCAGTACTACAATTCCTTCATCTGTTGATTCTTCAATTATTGCAACATACCTATATGTTGTCTTTTTTCTACTTCCTCCTAGTACTTTAACCAACAAATATGTTCCTTTTTCTAAATTCTTATTTGCTGAATAATATTCAGATTCGTCTCCGGTTTCTTCAGTAAGCTCGTTGTCAGAATCGTCGTGTAGTTGTAGTTCTGTTTCATCTTCTGAAGTTGATTCATTAGGAGCGGTTACTCTTTTACCTGGCTCTACTTCAAGTATTTGTCTTTTAATGTTCCGTCTTGAAGGTGCTTGTAAGTAGTTTACTAAAACATTGTTAACAGAATTATTGTCAATGTCATCTTCTCCTGGAATCTTATTTAAAACTCGTTTTAATTAATTAAAAGATTAAAAGAAGCGATTAAATCTTTTTTAATGGCGAAGGTACCACCTTCCCCTTTTTTATCCATTTCAATTAGAGAGCTAGCTAGTAATTGACCAAAATCTTTTTTATCGATTGATGTATAAAACGGATGTGACTGCTTCCATCTACATAAAATCGACCTCCACGATGTCTTAAATGCTCTAAAAAAACCCACATCTAAAGGTTGTGTTAGATGTGTAGAGTTTTTTGGTAAACAAACAAAGGCAGTATTGTTTTCTTCACATAACCGCAACACCTCATTGGTAAAATGGGATGATAAATTATCACCCAGCAAAACTTTTCTACCTTCTAGTTCTTTTGCATGAGGTAGAAAACATAAAGTGAACCAGTCACTAAATGTTTGGGCGTCTATCCATCCATGATGTGTGTGATTATATCTAGACCCTAATGCACAACATCTTTTGTTGCAGCAAGGACGCCCTTTGGGGCCGTTCTCCGTCCACTGAACCCACAGCTTTTCAAATTTATAAATAACGTATGGAGGTAACAAATCGCTTGATGCCGACCCACACATCATTACAGAGGTAGCGCTTTTCGTAAAATTACAAATTCTTTCTGGGTATTTTGTACCACGCCGAAAGAGCATCTTTTTATTCCCTGGGTTGTCTTACAAATTTGTCTCGTCGTAATTAAATATGTTGCACGGTGGAACATCTTGCAATGTTTTACGTAAGTTGTTAAAGTAATCTGTTATAGTTTTTTTTAGAAACAGAAGCTCGAGAACGTTTAATATTAGCAGCAAGTTTCTTTACAATTGCATTATTATGTCGTTTAATTAGTGAATACACCCAATCATTTCCTGGCAAATTATTTTTAAATGACGTAATAGTACGGCCCTGACTATCCAAATAATTTTTTGCTAATTGCCTTAGATCGGCTGTTTCTAACGGAAATCCCCATTCGCCACAAGTACTTGCAGCAGAAAGAAAAGCTTTTTCTTCGTTAAATGTAAAGACAGTTTGTCCTCCATTTTTTCTTATATGACGTCCATGGTACTTATTGTGTAGTGTACCATACGATATTTTGTATTCTCTAGCAGCTTTACGCAAACCCCAACCGCTTTCAATTACTTTTGATAAGGCCTGCTCGACATTCTCGCTACTGTAGTCTTTGTATTTTCTGGCACCTAATTTTCTTTTATATACACGTACCATTGTATTTACATTAGTCTAAAATAAAAAACAAATAGATACAGCAATAGAAACAACAATCAGCTAAGTAAAAAATGATGGGGCCAAATTGATCAGTGATCAATCTCACCCCTCATGTGTGATCTATTTGACCCCGCCATCTTAGTCGCAAAATTCCCGCCAATGTGTCAAGTTTTCCGCTTTTATAATCTACTATTCGGGTTAACGATAGATCAACTAAAACGTATATTTTGCGAAAATTACAAAAAATATTCTCAAATAATACTTACCAATGAAAGTTCCTAAGTATGCAAAAGGTGTCAATTTCACACTATAAATTTCTAATTCTTGTTTTACAGAAATAATTGACAAAATGATCGATACAATAATGCACGTCTCACAACTGAACCTTCACTCATTGAATGTAATAAACGCAAGCGCAAACAAAAGGGTAATATGGTATTGTATTTGAAAATACTTGGCGGGGAACTAGTGATGAATTTCGCCCCTGGAAATCAAATTCGCCCCAAACTACGGTACTTGTTCATTGGCATCGGGTCATTCTACTAACTGCTCTCGAACGCAAGCAATGGGGCCGTTCAGCAGACTCAACGGTTGGCTCTCAGCGGTAGATACTTTGACAGTGGTGAGCAGCAGTGAAATTTCGATTACTTACGCAGCGAAAACGTCTAGGGGCTGCGCTTCTGCAATTCAGCTGTTGAGGGCCTCTGAGTGCCCCCCAATGCTGTCCAATTGTTGCGTCCATGAGCAGTAACCATGATTGTCGTTAGTAAAGAAAGTGCTTTTTAAAAGTGCTGCGTCTCCGTTTCTGAAAATCGACCTTTGCTGCCGATCGTCCAGGAAGTTTATGTTGCCAGTGCTACCACTTGCTGACTTCTCGTCGACGCAAACATTGATTTCTCAACAGTTTACTTTAATTTTAAACATGATTGAAGTCCAAGGATACAGATACAATGAAAAGAAAAACACGTTTATATAAGTTTTTGACAGTTTTTCACTACATGTCTGTACGGCAGAGCAGTTATTTTCTCAGTGTCCGTAGTTCGAAAGAAATACAAGAGATGTACAGGGCTTTCAAGAAAGGAGTAACAAATTTGAAACTCTGTTGTTTATATTGATTTTGGTATACAAATTTATTTGTGAATGTTGGTATCACCGTGATCGGCCATTATTGGAGTTTTATATTTTGAAAAAGTGGCATTATACAGTGCAGAACAGCGAGTATTTATCGTGAAGTAGTTTCATGTTTGAAAGTGTGATAAGTAGGGTTAGGACTTGTAGGCTCTTATAAAAACGCCAATATATGCATGCACTTACCCACCGTAAAATTCTAAAATAAGCACTTAAATATTCGGTGGAAATACACTTAAAAGAAAATTTAAAGAAAATATACGCGTTCGTTATTTTGAAAACAAAAATAACTTCAGATTTATTTCAAATTTTATTACTTAGAAAAACAGTGGAGTTGAAATTATGTAGTTCCACTATAGTGTATAGCATCCAATGTCACCTTGCCCTGTTATTGTTTCATTTATTTGTTTAATTAAATTAAAACTACATTTTTACCTAAAACAATCTAAATTTTTGTTTTATATAGCTAACCCCTTCGGCTCTTTAACATTTTTAAGTAAAATACGTATCTCATTTATGAGGTTAAAACATTATATTCCTTGTGTTTCTAATTTACTAATTGTTTTTGCTAGACAATTAAACTTTGCTAAAATAAATGTGTCTTGTGCTTTTTCTATGCATAGTGCATTTTAGTTTCAGAAAACCAAGTACTCCACCTTGTTACAATAGGCTCTAGAAGAAGTGGTACTCCTCGTGCCATTTTCCTAAATCTATTTACACGACTGGGAGCTTGTAGCTTAAATTATGTTATTTGCTTTGGGATGTATTTCCCGCACTTTTTCCACAACGCGATGTAATCCATGCGCGGGGCAAGTCAGGTCTTCTCGTATAAAACGCGAAGTCCTACTTCAGCCTTCAGCGATTCCGGCTTCGAGTGCGAAGCGAGGCAGTCGACCCGGTCTGCAGCGCGAGCGGTGACGCATCGGTGACGAAGAGTACGGGCTCAACCACAAACGCGGTAGTTGGGGAGCTACCGCCAACCCACCCTCCAGAGTCTGTGTTTGGGGGGCACAGGCCTGGCCCACATCCACCACCAACGGGGCGACTCGAGGTCGCATCGCTGCATCAACCCAACCGACCGTCGATCTCCAAGAATTGAGGGAGCTTGAAGATCGCGACCGCCACAAACCCATTCATACCCAAGATGCAGTAGATGGATCAACGGCCGCTCCACCACCAACCGGCGTCTGCGTAGGGGTGCGCAGGCCCGGCCATCATCACCACACATCTCAGCCTCACCCGATCGGCCCGGGTAGCTACCGGGCCGTGATTACCAAATTCCATTCCTACCCAAACCCTCGAGCCCGGGGCTCCTCGAGGTACCTACTCCACGACGCCCGGAAATTCTTCGTCAATCCGTCACGCTTCCCGCCAATCCATTCCCGCCAAATCCATTCCCGCCAAACTATTCCCGCCAATAATCACCACATCCATTCCAACCACCACACTGTTCTCACTGGGTTTTCCGTGGTTTCCCCAGTGGTTAAGGCAAATGCCGGAACAGTTTTGCACTTCCACGGCACACTACCTACACCTAGACACCACACACCACTACACCAACATATACACACTCTCACACTTCTCATTACACAATTCCAACACCGTTCTGAAAAGAACCGTCGCGTTGAACTCCTCATCGTCTCTGTGTGACGGCTCGCTGGCCGTCCTTGGGTACTCCATCCAACCTGGGTCATCGGCAACACCACCGGCGGGGATTATGGAGAACCTGCTTCCGGCCTGCTCCACCGTCGCCACCAGCCATCACCTCGTGGACCGGCCCGCGGGCTGCTTGGTATGTGACATGACATGACTACGACTACCACCAACTTCCGACGCGCCGCTCCGTCGACGTTCCTATCCACCAACATCCTTCATTCTCCAGCCATAGAGAGATTAAATTCTCTAAATGGCAGCCACCTACGGTGGCATTTTTTCGTTGATCCTGTCCTGTCAGCCTTCAGCATATAAGGAGCTACATCAGTAACAAAAAGTAGCACTTTATTGTACTGAATTCCTTCTGGCCATAAAAAAGTCCTCGAGCAATTATATAGAGCAAAAGCCAAATGATTTGTGCCCTCAAAAATGTTCGTGGTTAAACGATAGGATGTGGTATATGCTTCTGAATTTAAAATAGCAATTTTAACGTTAGCAACGTATCTGAAAATAAATCACATATAAAAATCTTTGATAAAAGGATAAATTGTAACAGGAATTGATAAAAAATAAGTTAAATTAAATATAAACAAATTCCAATTGAACAATATATTTTTGTTGTATTTCCTAACTTTACATTAAATTAAAATTAAATAAACAAGAAAATGAAATTTTTACACACATCCCTACGGTATCTGTAGATTTATCAGTAGAAACCCATATGTAGTTGTTACCTACATCTCTCCTAATTAATTTGATTGTGTCCTGGTATACAAGGGTAGGTAATTTTTCTTTAGAGTTGTTTCGTCGGGTACTGGCATAGTTGAAATTTCTTCCAAAAAACTGCTAAATACGGGGTGGTTAATTTTGCTCAGTGGAATATCTGCAGCCACTAATGGACTACACATTTTTTTACTAAATTCCGCGGATTTACTGATGGAACTACAACCATTATCAAGAGAGGGTGAGTAATGGTTTGTTTTTTCTTTTTTAAAGCAACACACTTTTGATGTTTAACCATATTAAGATGTTGTGTAACTTTAAAGCGTTTGATTGAACTGCAAAATAACACCTTATCGTCGGTAGAAAAACTCCGAACTTACTTATTATAACTTCGAAAGGCAACAGCAAGGGATCGTTTTTCTTTGCCCATGTTTACACTTCTATATTTTAAAATAAAATGAACACATTGCAACTGCATATTGGCCAGGTAGGTATTTGCAAGTATCATTTGGTTTTTCCACGCAGGCCCGTTCCTAAACATCGTTCCATGTTGTGCTCAGCACAGAGGGGCACCTTTTACAAGGATGCCCACATGTGCAAAAGCTAATATTTATTTGTATAAAAAATTAATTAAATTTCAAATTCCCGTAAAAGGTTTTAAAACTACAATTTAGAAAAAGACATCTGTATTTGCTTAAAGCAGTCATAAAACGACAATAAATCAACTTAAAAGTAAAAACCGTTTAACCAAATGTTGTGAAGTTTACCGAAATTATTTAAAATTGTCATCGAAAGAACAAATACCTGAAAATAACCTTGTCACCTCAAGGTAGCTTAACGAAATGCCTTCTTACTATAAAAATAAGCTGCCTAACTTATTAACTCTTTACACACATTGTAGTATTTTTTGAACTGCATTTTAAAACGAAAAAGAATTATGAATTTTAAAACGGAAAAAACTGAAGAAGAGCACGGTAACTCAATGTGTCAACTGCACTAAAGTATCTGACAAGAATAAAGAAAATGAGGGTTTATATACAGGATTAATCGACTGTAACGGTAGTCGGAGTCGTCAAGCAGGCTAATTTTCAAATAGCGAGAAGTGGATATTTTGCATGGCGATTAATGTTATTGGGATGTTTATGAATTTTTATTACTTCTCTCTTGGTATTATTAAGCAACGCCTAGACCCCTCTCCGAAGTTTCTCAGAACACAACCGCATTAATCTTCACTGCCTTTTTACCATACGGACCGCATAGAGAAAACACTCCGGGAACTTAGAATCAAAACTGTCTTCAGTTCTATCAATAACATTTCAGAATTCCTACCTTCCCCTAAGGATAAACACCCAATATATTATCATCTAAGCTTCTAAAGGAGTGTACAGCATACCATGCTCCTTCAGTATACAGCGGGGAAATTGGTCGCTCGATTAGCACACGCATAACTGAACGTAAGTGGTGTATAAAATCAGGCAACATCAACACGAGACACATGAAGATGCGTCTATTATTTCAAGATTATCTTTCTATTACACCTGAAAATCAGATGATTAATCCCCCTTTGTATATATAAATCTCCATTTTTTCATGCTTGTCAGAAGAGTCTCGCTTCTAGTGTGGTTCACGCGTCAAGTTACTGTGATCTTCTTTAGTCTCCTGAAGAAGCTCCTTAAGAAAGTGAAGTGAAGTGAGTTTGCATTCCCAGATGTTTTTATCTATAATCCTTGTGTTCAGAAGCTAGCAGTGCTGTCTGAGAAAGGCTTCTGGATGATCGTCGAATGTCAATTTACGTAAACACGAAGGCGGCACTGTAATAAGCCGTAATCATATAATTATCCTATTTAAAAACGTTATTGAAATTAAGGAATGTTACAATAAAAATTTTAACTACATTATATTTTTTTTTCAATGTATAACATATGCTAAAAAAGTTTCAGTTTTGCATTAAACACGTTTTTTGTTGGAATGCTTATAGAACCGAAAGCCATAGTTTTCAACTAGGTGGAACCGAAACCGTAACCTATTTGAAACGGGTTCTAGTTACTGATTACAATCATTATTATTATGATTATTTATTACATTATTATGTAGGGTGATGCATTCAAAAGAAGAAATTGATGTTTGTATAATAGGTACAATTAGACAACGTTTGGTACCCGTAATTTTTGATGGTGACTTTTTTTAAATAACCAGTGGAGATAAGATTAACGCAAAATGTAAGTTATGCCCTTGTCGAAAAATGTTGAGTGGATCGATTGCATCAAGAGAGAATTTTAAAAAACATGTTCGGATAATAAAGTAAACTTCAGAAATAGGCAATTCTTCTGACATGTTACCTTTTCTCTCTCTACTACTTCGGCTGGTATCTAAGATACGATTTTCAATATCTTATATATATATATAGAGAGAGAGTATCTATGCTCAACAACATTGCTTGTCTGCACTGGCACTGCGTAGTTTGTCCGGAACTTTTTTGATCCATTCTGATTGGAATAATCTTTCAATATCATCCACCTATTTACGAATACTAAGAATTTACCGTCCATTTAATCAGCGCGTCTTCAGATTAGCAACAGGTTTGGTTTAGTAATCCACACAGCAGCTACCTAGTGGACAGTGTTGTGAAATAGGGAATTACATTTGTAAATTTTTTAAAGCCAAATTGTGATCTAAATTGTTATTATAAACCATATTAAGATATTTCTTTTACTATTTTGTGTTGCATGTATTGTAATAAAAGAGTACCACACTTGATAGCATGATTGAATGTCGAATTAATTCTTAGTAGAATTTCGTCCTATAGATGATTGAAAATCAGCTATAAAAATATAAAGAGTCGTAACAATAGTGGGCGTTTTCCCACAGATAACCTACAAGAACCATTTTAAGCGGATATGAATAGCACACGAAAGCAGTGGCGGCTCGTGGTATTGTGCGGTGGTAGAGCCACGGCTTTGCGATTCAATGTGTGGGGTGGGGGGGGGGTTATAAAAACTTTTAAGTACAACATTGCAAATCTTTTTTTTGGAATAAACATTTCTGTTAAATTTTCTAATTCGTTCTTTAGAACTGGATTTTGAAGTGGAGATACCCTGTGTTTTTGAAATATCTAAATCCGGCAGAGGTCTGCCGAGTTTTTTTATTTCGATCTTTTCTTCCAAAGAATAGGCAGAAAAGATTTTTTTAAAAGCTCACGTATTGCACTTCACACTCAGCTACAGAGGTTGCAAAGGCTGCAAAGGCCACAAAATCGCGGAATGTGTGTCATTACAAGGTCTAATAGATATACACCAATTGAACACCTACATAATATTTTGAATTTCATATCGGTACGACGAAAAATTATTCAAAATCTTTTAATTTTTATTTATAGAGTTATTAAGAAACAAGCACCGACATATTTTTTTTTATACAAAATAATGAAATACGTCAGTACGGAACTAGAACGGTTACAGATTATCGAATAACGTATGCTAGCGACAAAACTACATGCGAATCAATTTTTGAAAAAGGAATTCAGATATTTAATAGGTTGCCGGATGCAACACGAAATGCACCGAATGTTAAACAATTTAGAAATAACATTAAAAATCTCGACTATGATATGCTTTAAGTAATGTCGTTACTGTAAATGTTTAATGTATTCCAAGTGTTATTAATGTGTACAATATTTTACTGATTTACTTTGAATTATATATTTATTTTTATTATTATATGTTCACACTTCACGTCGTTTCAAAACGGACGGGCGTAGCGTAGCTAAATACAACACACCCACACCGTGTATCGATGGTAACTGCAGGAGCCACTTGTAGTTTGGCTCAACTATTTCGCTAACTCCAAACACCCTCCTTCACCCGCTAGCCTACCGCTAAAGTCTATAGCCGCTTAAATGCATTGGAGCCACACTTTGACTGGCACCAATCTTCTATTTTTATTATTTTGTACGCGCGGTGTTCACTTGTTCCGTATATTTATATTTATAAAACAGCAATTTTTAGTTTTTTAATCTCTGGTAAAGGTCGGACTTTAAAGGAGAAAATTTTAAGAGTATAAATTATTTTCTTGAAATTGGAAAATAAAATGTCTTTGTGGTGGTGCCATGGCTCCTTGGCTCCTTATAACAGGCCGCCACTGCACGAAAGTATCCATGTCAATTTCAGTATTTCGAAATCAATGTATGTTCGGTAGAATTAGAGACACCAATTGGCCCAAAAAGTGATTTAAACAATGAAACTTGGTCGAAAAACTGAACCAATACATAAAATCTGATATAGGTTTGCAAATCGTGAAGGCTTTTAAAAGTAATGTTCAAACTCAGACTTGGAGCAGCAGAGCTAAATGAACTGATTTTAAAATATGGCCTTAAAGAAAAGAAAATGTCGGCTTCTCAAGAAAAATAATTTTTAAATAGTGGAGTTTTTTCTGCTAGAAAAAAGTGAACGGCTCAACAAACATGATCATTCCAAAAAACCGAATCAAACGAATATTTTGACCAAAGAACTTGACCAGTCGAAAAAGTTCAATCGGCTCGAGAAGCAAGATTAACCTAAAGGATACTAAAAAATTGAAGAATGTCAAAAATAAGATTTGATCAGTTCAATCCAAGCTTTGAAACAGACTTACAATGAAACGGTATTAAAATAAGATGGGACGTTAGAGGAATTAGACAGATAGACAGAAATAGACAATAGAACTTATGGTCCTAGATGATAACTCTCTGGATATCGAATCTCTCGGCAGGCTGGAAAATACTAATTAATGTAATATTTAGGTGGATTTCTAAATGCTTGCTTAGTCTCTGTTTTATTTTGTTTCTTAATTTTTGCATAATTTCATATTTTCTAGGGGGCTAGGCCTTTCCCGTCGCATCGCAAAGACGTTACCTTACTGGAATGAATGCATAAAAGCTTATTTCTATCACACATTCTATGTAAAATAACTGCTAAAGAAATTCAATTCTGTTTTAGATAACGATGAATCCTGAGACAAAAATGCAAGGTGTCTGAATTGAGATTGAGATGCATGATTTATCGAGCTACATCTCTAAGTTAAGAATAAGGCTAGTTTCTTATAACTTGTAAGTGTACCAATTCCAAATTTCCTTCAGTACTTTTAACACATGTAGTTGCTGTAAGCTGTTGATTAATTTATTGTAATGGGCGTGACAAGTATCTATCCATCAGGAAGATTTAGTAAAGACTATATACTAGTAATAATAGTAATTAATTTTGTTGTGATTGAGAGAAATAATATTGAAATATTCAACGCTACCACGTATCAATAAATGTTAAATTAACAAATTCGTTAAATAAAATTAACGTCAGTTGTGGTAAGACTAATAAAATAGAAACAACTGACATTAATTTTATTTAACACTTGTAACGCTTATTGATACGTAGAAGGGCTAATTATCTGCAGTACTCTGTATAAAATCTAGTCGCACTACGCATCAAAATCGTGTGATATCCCACTCTTCTTCCGCAGCCTTGAAGTTTCTATGGTTTAAAGGGGGTTGGTTAACTTGTCAGTATGCGTCTGTGGTTGCTAGTGTTGTTACCGAGGCCGTGAGCAGTCGGTTACAAAATAAACAAAACTTAATTTTCGGCAACGTTTGGACCATGTTATTTACTATCAGTTATTGATGTGAGAAATTTATACTTTTCTGCATGTAATATACATATTTAACGTAAAATTTAGTCTCAAATTAAATTGAAATATTTATATAGCATTTAACATCAAGGTGTACACATTATTGATTTCCTCGTGAAGTTGTAATTTCGTGTTTCCTATCGATTATATCACAGAATTTTTAATATAATAACAACACTTGGGCACGCTAACGGCTTGTAATACTACCTTGAATAAGTAAATAAAAACGTACGTATTCAAATTATATTTTATCACCTACACCTAACCTGCTGCTAGTTTGTTGATGGTGTTTGTATACGAGTACGAAACATGAAGCTGTATATTATCGTAACTTGTATATTATTTTATTGCTTAACGTTTATAATAATGGTAAAATACTAAAAACCAAAATAGCATATCGGTAGTAAAATCTATAAAAAGGTTATTTATATTAAGGAAATATAAGGAGACCTTGGTAGCAATCAAGATTGAATAGTTTAAAAGTAAACTTTATATTAATTCATAGAATAACGATTATTTATATAAAAGCAAAATATTAAACACACTATAACTGTTTGGAATTAAAAAAAAAGTAATTGGGATGTTTATTGCCTGTAAAAGAGATAAATTAGGTGCAACAGTTAATTTTTTTTAGTATATCTATACGCATTCTTTTTTATTGTTTTTCTGATAGGAATGTGGCTATACGTTTTTTTTTATTATATTACTAACCTTGAGTAGGTAATATAATATTTTGACGTCATTCAACTTTTTTCCTTTTGTTTTTAATTGTATACTATCTTGTAAGCAAATAAAAACACTATTAACATGAAACAAATAGCTCTGCATAATTATTATATTAATGTAGTAACTAAACCAGTTTGAGAATTAACATTTTATTATTCAAAATATTTAAGCTGCAAAGAATTTTCCCAAATTAATTGAACAAAAAAAAAAGAATTACAGTTTAGAGAAACTTACGTAAACTGAAATTAAGGCCCTAGATTTACGTAAATGTAAAATATTATGATGGCAATGTTTTACGTTATTATTATTACTAAAGTTAGTGTACATTATTTTTCATTATTTTTGTATTGCAAATTATTTGTTAGAAATCCAGAAATTCTCATTATAATCTCAAGGATAATAGCGTGGTAGATGGACACCCCGTATATTTTATTAAATCCAGGCACGTTCCTGAATTTTCTCCTCAAATATTAAATTTTGCAGTTTCGAAGTTTAACGTTATCTAATGAAATTAGTAGGTCATGGTAGTAATTTATTAAATTTATAAATTGTACCTTAAACCACTTACATTTTGATTGAATCTTTAATATTCATAGAAATTGTTAGGTTACAGAAGTTATCTTAATAACTGAGATAATCTTATTTCATTATTGATCTGACACCAAAATTGCGGTAAATGTATACGTTTTACTTATCTAAAGCACATACAATTAATTCGTAAGTATATCTTCATAAACCGGTCTAATTTCCAAATATTACTTATTTAACTACTAATTTATAAAGTAAAGTAGGTACATTAATGTCCAATAAAACATTTAAATAATTATAGTTATATGTTAATTACCACTAGAGAGAAAGTTTTCTGAAACATTTGTAATGTCATTAAAATTAAATTCATAATTTCTCACATGTTACTGACCCTATCTGTAATTAAGAATTAGGTTTATTTGCTTGAAAGTTCGTAAGTGAACATTCATACCATAACATGTTAAAACTTATACGTAAGTGTTGCACTTGAGAATTTTAATGGTGTTTTTATCTTTCAAGACAGAGAGACGTAGATTTTATTGAGTCATTGGGGTGCAAATTTGACCTAGCTTTCACAAAAAATGCAAATTTAAATTGAGATAAGGTTTTTCCTACATACATGGCATTTTAGTGTGACGTCACAAGATAGTCTTACATTACAATAGCGTCATAGTTACATTACAATACACAACTTTCTATTTATTTTATTTCTATTTGGAAATTTTACAATTTCTCTACAGAGCGTGTGTTTCAAATTCAAATGAATTCAAAGTACGCAGATTCTAAATTTAAATACAACATGGGAAGTTAATAAAAATAATAATTAAATACGTTATAATATTTTAAACGAAAGAAAGGATTCTAAAATTGGTAAGGATTCTAACTTCAAATGTTTTAACAATTCAGTAAGTAGATTCGGTTAATCTGTCTTTTTCTCATATCTGATTTATTTGTCATGGGGTTGAAATTAGAACAACCTTGATATTCTTACAAAAAACACCTGATACTGAAGTTGTTTAATACATTATCGGCTTACTACTACGAGCATCCGCTCAACTTTTTCTAGAGGAGGGCTAAATGCATTTAAAGTTAATTTTTCCGTATAATTTGCTACCTTACATTGATAATTGATGCAAGAAGTGATTTGGTTGTCCAAGAGCGAATGCCTATGGTTGTAGCAGCTCGAGAATTAAATCTGTAAGGTTACAGGCAGGTAAGGATTGTATAGGCATGCAGGGCGTTTACGAATAGTGTCTCTAATCGACTCGAAAGGCTTAAAATTGGATTTAATTTTGGTCATATTCTAAAACGAATCCTATCCTCAACTCTGAATGGATCTTGATGACCCATTGCAAAAGCAGAATCGAGCAGGACCCAAGCGATCGTCTATAAATTTGAGGTTTGAGTTGTTGTTGCAAAGCAACGAGTACGTTGTCAAAGTTGAATAATAAAAATATAAAAAAGTCACGTTATCGAGGTTCGACTGTATCGATAAACCTCTAAAATATTCATTTTCCGGGAAAATAATTTGTTTGGAGTTTTTATTTATAGTAAAAGACTACTCGCTTTTATCTCAAGCCTTGAAACTCTTTGGCTATTATGCTATTGCCATACGTACCGTCTCCAGAGGGATTACTATTTCTTCCATGACGAAGGTTCTTTTCAGTCATTTCAGATTGTTGTGCCGCTTTCGATAGATGACATCTTTTAAAACACCCCAACGATTTATAGTCTAGGAGATTCAGGTCTGGATTCCGCGAAGGCCCCATGAAACCGGAATGTTTCTTCGTAGTTATTTTTGGCTTGTCTTGACCTGTAAGCAAGAACTGATTTCTGTTGAGATTTTGGCTACTGAAGAGTTTTCCTCCCATCGCCTTCTTGCAAAAATGAAAGGTTGTCACATCCGCTCAACCATGATGGGGGAAAGGTGACCTGTCATACTCTCGGAACCATTTTCTTAGCATGAAATATGAATCTTGCCGTTCTGATGAATTTGTAAAAAGGATATTCTCGTTTTCTTTCTGGGCGCACTGCTCTCCTCTGGTCCACAGAATCTTATGTTCTCATATCGTCAGATCGTTCCTGATGGTCGGTATTTTTAGCTCTTGGACATGATATTTTGTTTTTGGAACCAATTTTGGCGATCTTAGCCGAACATTCAAGAAATCTTAGACACACGCTACTTCAGATGCGAGTAAACTTCCTTTCAATCCCCCCGCCTTCATTGCCAGCTAATTCCGCAGTTTTGTTTCTGCTTGTCTAGTTTGCATGTAAAAATTCTATCTATCAATTGTTACTAACCTTATCTAAGAGTGGTAAACAGTAGTCGCCTGGAAAATACCATGCAATTTATTAAAAAGCAACACTAAAAGAAACGAGACCTTTCATTTCATAAATTTATAGTTTCAAAATCCGTGTCTGCTATTTTATTTTCCTGTAGCATACTTGTCTTTTTTTATGTGCATATCAGCAAAATTTGATTAAGAACTTCTACCTAATTACTATGAAGAGAGCATACTTATTTATTAAGTGTATTGTTTCATCTTTTGACGTTTCACGGAGGTTGAGTTACTGTTAAATTGGATGATTTTAATTTAACAACATCCTTAATGTGTTTTGTTTACTGCTAAAATGTAAATATTTTAAAATCTTCCACTATCATATTGTTGAATAATAAAAGGAAATGTGAACAAGTGAAAGGAAGTTTACAATATGGAAGCATTTTAATTAAGGAAGATGATTATTGTTGTATGATGTAATGAATAAAAAAGAAATCTTGGGTATTACAGTATTTGGAAACGTATGTGGTTAGAATGGTGGTTTTTATTATTAAATCATGCATGGTAGAAAGTCAGAAAAAACTGTTATTAAAAATATTCTAAATCTTATTAATTGCAAGGAAAAGACTTATATTTTAGGCAAGTTATGCTGTTGTTATTTGACTTTGGTTTTTCTATATTTGTAGTCAAATTGAAAAAATACCTATCATTAAAAATAACCTATAAACGTTGTGCAAGAGATAAATGGAACATAATAATTATAATAAAGCTACTTTTCCAAAATGGAATAATTGTGAAATTATTGCTTAGGATTAGGAATAATATTTTTATTGATGTTAGATTCCCTTTACATTTTTTATTATTATGTATCGGTTATAATTTATCTATGTCCAATCATGCATGATCAAAAATTGCAACGGTAATAGCAATTAATTAGAATAAGCCTAATACGACTTTACCATCTACATTTTATCCTAACTAAATTACCATGTTCACAGGCATTTATCTTTTCCAACTTGTTCTGATGTAATGTTCTAAATAATGATCTAATTATCTCATTAAATGTAAAAGTTAGTGTGTAGGTCTCTTGATTACTTCATGATACAACGCATTACTTGCAAATGAGTATAAGCTAATGGTAACTATGCAATAAAAAGAACTTACTTCTAGACAAATCATGTTTCAATGGAAGAAGTATATCACTAAAACATTTTCTTTTTGAAAACAATAAAATTTAATTTTGTTTTAAAGATCCAAGCCACCCATTTAGTAAATAGCCAAAATGAGAGATCTAAACAGCTTCTTTTTAAGGATTACTACACAATAATAAAACAACTACTGTTCTTTCACACAGCACAAAAATGTAATGTTAACTCAAAACCCGATTGTTGGATTGATTATGGTAAACAGCTAATTTAATGGACTTATCCTGAAATTAAAAGGGATACTATGAATATGATTTAAGATAAGTGGGTCTTGGTTAAGAATCTTTCAAAGTCATTCGAACGACTTATCTTTGCCCTCGTGAACTTGCAAAATTTATACAAAGTATAAATAAATAACATCGACAAACTGAAAGTTTTATGATGGATTAACCATAGATCATAAGGGAGAGCTAAGGATGAACAGCATCTTACTGGAATCTTGGGGGCCATATTTACTTAAGTAACAAATCACATTTCTTCTGTTTTATCCCAGGTTCTTATTCCAAAAGCAGCGCAAATCTAAGAACTCTATCTAATATTTCCTCTTGCAAGAACAATAAACAAGTCTGAAGTCCTAGCGGCGCGGCGGTACTTGTACTTGTGTACCTTATATTGCATTTGTGTCCGGTGTACTCATCCGATCTAAAAGATTCTAACGCTCACAATCAAGAGAAGTTTGAAGGATGCTGCAAAATCAGAGGAAAGGATAAAGATAGATCTGCTTATGAACGAGTCAGTTTGGCAGCAAGTTTGCCTTCCTCTGCTCTAGAAAGTTTCTAATAATGTTTAACGATAAGAAATTCGAAAAAGGAAGAAAGTTTTTTGTGAATATTGTGCATATAAAGAAATCAGCCTTAGCAGGACTCGAGATGGTGCCTAGAAGATTTACTAATTTCGTGATAGATAGAGTCGGACTGACCCAGGAAACTAGTATCAGTCTGGGAGCCAAGTGGGTTGAAATCCAAAATCCCATCTTTTTGCCAGGTTAGAAAATAAGTAATTTAGTAAGGGCTCGAATGTTCATAGATTCTGTGACCAGATTGAACCAGTTCAACCCTAATAGTAGATCTTCCAGTGTCTTTAGAGGGTTTCCCAAAATAGTTCGCTATTTAAATTTAATGGGCTTAGTTAGCAATACTTATCAGTCAAAGTTGTTGGAATGATTTTGGAAGAGAAGATTTGAAATCTGAACTAAGTAGGGAATCACTGGCACGTGGTTGGAAAAACAGTGCTTACAGAAAAGTAAAAAGTTTCACGTCAGCGATGTATCCAGATCTTGTCATGCAGACAGAACCAGTAACAATCATGAATAGTCATGAGGTTCCTTACTGATATGGATTTTTCTATCCGCATTGATACTTTGCATAATTTATGAAATACACAACTGCATTGAACGAAATTGCCTATTCCGTGTATTATTTCACAAATTTGTTGTAATATATGCATCAAATAGCATTTAAAGCGACGACGTGATGTTAGAATCAAGTAAACCTACCATGTGGAAAAGAACTCGTGTCTAATCCAGTTACATTCCGGTATATGCTTTTATCTATGAATCACTTTTTGTACTAACTTAAACACTTAAAAATGGCGGATGATAAGTCATCGTCTGATGTTGATAAACTTTTTAGTGCAGATGATAGCGTAATGGACAACGATTATATTCTATATTCGTCAGAAAATTATTCTTCGTGTAAGAACATACATTTAATATTGTAATAGACGATACTAAAGAAAACAATAATGTTTCGTCAGAAGAAGAAAACTACCCAAACTCTAGGACACGATAGAGAAGATCTGCAGTCCATGCAGGATTTAGAAAAAAAATACCCAGAGAAAGAGGAGCAGAGTATAAGACTGAAAAAGGCGAGACTAAAAGTGCCAAAAGATTTACCGTTGGCCCCTGTTCGTGTTAAATGGAGTATCACCTTAAAATTTGCAATCAAAGAAAACAGGGAATCTTTGACAATTGTCTGGTCTTTGAAAAACGCCTTTATCCAGGGTCAAAGTTGAGTGCAAGAAAACGACTTATACTAAAAACCAAAACCAAAGCCAGGATGGAAATGGTTACGACCAAATCATTTGCAAAATATTCTTCGAAGAAACTTGATCGCTTACAGATGGAAAAATTCCGTCAACTTTAAAGCGAAAAGAAGGCACTTACTGATTGCAAAGGAAAGTATCCGTCCCACAACAAAACAAAAGTTGAAGATCTACAATTCTTATGAAGTCGTTTTGGGCGTACGAGTCGCATTATTCGAAAACGACAGTACGAATAGAAAATACGTTTCGGCGACTCTAAACCTGTCTATAATGTGCAAAGAATACCAACAAAAATGTCTATTATTTATGTTTTGGCATGTGTTTAATATAAAATTCAATTTACACTTCCATACATTCTAAAAATGCAATTCACTAAATGCAGAAATAAATGCAATTGGTATTTTCGAACATCGAAAACACTATGCAGGAATTGAACTGGTAGTACACCCAATAAAAGCAGAAGCTGCTAAACAAAACAAAAATTGCAATGCTTTAAAATCAAAGGAATCTGATATCCAAACCTCTACTGTCTTGTGGTTTGATCTTCGGAAGACTTGATCCACGCCAGAGATAACAACACGTGTGGTGTATTATATAAGACAGTTATGGACTTACAATCTGCGAATTCACGATGAAGTAAGAAATAAAAGATACATGTATGTTTAGAGCAAAAATGTAGCATTCTGGAGACATGAAGAAATTTCTTCTTGCTTAATAAAATAGTTTTTATCGCAGTTACCTGATAACATCAAAATGGCCTTGATTATTTTCTCCAAGAAAGTACATCACCAAAAATTATAGATCAAAGATTTCAGTTTTAGTTCATGCAATCAAGATTTTGGAATAATTGAAAAAGAGAAGAAACATCATGCTAGAATATTCAGTCCTGATGATTGGATAGGTCAGAAGTCAAAAAAAGGGAACCCAAGTTTCATGTAACTAAAATGAACTTTGAAGATTTTCTTAGTAATAAATCAATTGAAGACTAAATAACTAATAGAGAAAACTAAAAGAAAATAAATAAGGTACTTAAAAAATGAATCTAGAAAAATGTATGTAAAATATACCGTACAGGAGATGTTCCCTTTTATGAGGTTGATTTGAGAAAAAAAGCAAAGGAACGGCCATCTAATTGCATGATCGATACTCTAGATATTCTATTCTATATTTTGATGTAGGATATACAGTGGCGAGCAAAGAATTTAGGTCACTTGTGATGTTCTAAGCTTATACAGTGTGTCCACATTTCGATGCTCACTATTGGGATTTCGGAAATTGTAAGAGATACGAAGTCGGTTAAACTAGAAAAGATTTGGCTATTTTGGAGATCGGTTTACTTATGCTTTTGTTTTTTCAAAAAAGTATTTGCTAGAAACGAAATTATTTTCGGAGAAATGTTATCTGTGAGTATTGAGTAGATCAGGAGAAAGATATGCTCCAGTTTGTATTGTCGAGCGACTTCCATTTGGCAGTGGGTTGGTTATGGTTTGGACAGGAATCTCTTCCCAAGCACGCACAGAATTAGTCTTCATACAGAAGGGCTCCCTGACAGCTCACGGGTACATTACGGAAGTTCCAGAAGATCATGGTATGCCTTTCATGCTCACTAAGGGCGAGTATGGCATTTTCATGCAAGATAATGCTAGACCTCACGTAGCGAGAGTTGTCAGAGAATATTTGGATGAGGTGGGAATTAGGCGGTTTGATTGGCCAACACTCTTGCTTTCCGATTCAATATTGACTATTAACAGTGAATTACAATTTTCAAATATAAATTTAAAACAGAAAATAATAAAAAAATAACACAATTTCAAAGTGACCTAAATTGCTCGCCAGTGTATATTTCTAAACAAAAAAGAAAGATAGATCTTTTGCACGTTCGAAATTGTATAGAACAATAAATCTATATCATCATTAAATATTTCAAATTAATAATAATGCTTTGATAATCTGACTTTTACTCATTGTATAGTAACATTTTGCTGCTTGTTGCAATTATTGCCATAGCTTTGTCGCCGCGCTAGTATAAAATTATAATTCTGCACAGTAAAAATTCATTCTCATACATAATATAAATTGACCAGGCCGGTAGCCAAATTTCGAAATAAAAGTATGATTTTTTTTTCTTTTTATGAATTACAAATCTAGTATTTAACACTTTTGAACTCACTCAGTTTTTACATAATTTGAGAGATCTTTAAGTTATATGTAATCGTATCCGTATACTTATTATTTGTCAAGATTACGCGTTGTTCTGTTGATACTGTGAATTTCACGATCATTTTTGCAGAAAATTCTCTCCGTGTAAGTGTAATAGACATTAAAATTGTTACCTGAACTAGGTTGTGTTCTTGAGTATTTCTTTTCGACAATAAAGAATATTCATTATTAACAAAGTCGCGTTAAAGGATAGACAAATTAGCCACAAACAAACTTGGTTTAGATCAATTGGGATTGATGGTGTAAATGGCTTTTATTGGATCAGTAATTCAAGCTATCCTTGTTATTTTTGATTTATTTGTGAGTTACAAATCATCAGAAGCCGACGGACTATTAGGTGTCTTATTAAGAAGTACAA
The DNA here is from genome assembly GCA_011009095.1 of Ignelater luminosus. NCBI lineage: Eukaryota > Metazoa > Arthropoda > Insecta > Coleoptera > Elateridae > Ignelater > Ignelater luminosus. The sequence goes on along the minus strand of VTPC01002564.1, from coordinate 76,290 downwards.
TGGGAAGTTCCCGTCTTTGTTATATGAACTGCGTATTTGGACTTCCCTTCGAGCGGTGTGCGTGAGAAAACTATGTATTACCTACGCTTGAAAATTCTTCATTTTGATAAGGATGACTTTCAAGTCTTAAGTCAAGACTCTTTTTCTGATGAAACTATATCTTTTTATTACTACACCGGGAGTCCTGTTCTTATCATTTCACAAAATAAAAAAAATGAAACGTCAGTTTCAAGTATTAAATGCCATTAGGTACTTATTGCAAGGAATTTTCCCGAATTTGCTCCTTTTGTCTCGCCGAGAGCTTGCTAAATGTGGTACATACATCACGAAACTTTTAAGTAAATCCTCAGGAGGTAATATTAATTAATTAATGGTATGCTACATTGCATCGTTATTTCGCCGGGATGATCCTTACAAAGTAGAAGTTGTTTTAGCAAGTTACAAATGAACACACTCAAAGCGAGACCCTTTCATCATCTTAGTTTTGTATTTCTAAATAGAATGGGTGTGTATTTTACCCTCTCGTTTCGGTCTACCTCGACCGTAAAACACTTCACAAACAGAGACTCCCTAAAATAGCATCCTTTTGTCAATATATCAAGTTTTAACCCGAAGTCTTACGTTTAATTAATTACCTTAAAATAGAGAGTGGTGATTTCATCTTGTTTAAGACACAATTAATTTGCAAAGACCTTGAGTTAATAGACCGTAATTGAAAAATTACAAATTTCTTGGGAATTCTTAAACAAGAAAAAGTTGGCCACGTAGAAACAATAACTAATAACAATTGATTAAAATCTATTCGTTGGTCATACTAAACAATGTAATAATAGGAGTGTCAAACATTTTAAATCGAGCAAAATAATAATTATTGGGTGCGCATAATAACAAAGCTTGTTTTGCATGAAGATTTAAAATAAATAAACAACTAATAATTAGTATGAAATTATGACACAACTACGTGGCATGCGTGTTTTTATGTTTCGTTTGTTATTTATAAAAATAGAACATTTGATTAACAGAATACATTGATACGCTCTTGCTAATGAAGACTATTTTTTTATAAACAGAGTTCGTTAATTGCCGAAATTAACAAAACATTCCTTTAAGACGTAGAATGCGATATTTTAACATTAAAATGGCGTTTAAATTTCGTTATAAAAATGTAATTACTTGTCAAAGGGATGTTGTAATTTAAATTACGAATCAGGCGCCTTTTGATGTCATTTAAATTTACTTTGAACTAACCGCTTTTGAACGGTGGCAGCCTAGAATATGTAACCATATTCTTTTTGTATGAAAATACAGGGTATGTTTAATAACGTCGAGCGTGAAATTTATTTCCCTTTATTTGAAATTTGTTTCAGAGACTTTGAAAGCTCTATTCTTACTTTTATTATACAAAATTAATAGGTTGTTCTTGTTACCACCATTCAATGTCAGGAGAGCAAATTAAACATTCGAAAAGAATTTTTTATGACTTATAATTTATAATTTAATGCATTGTCATTAATTCCTTTTTATATTATTGGTATGTAGGTCATGTTATTTATTTAGATTTGTGAAATGAGATTTTATAGAATTTACTGGAACGTAACCTGAAAGCTTGCTTGGAAGCGCGTAAGTGTTTTCAGATTTTGACATTTGGGTTTAACTGAAACTCAAGATTAATTATTGTTATTAAATCTTCAAAATCCGTTCCTGTAACTACTTTAAGAAATTTTAAATCCCACAAATAAATATTCCGTGTGCCAACCAAAGCTAAGTTTTAATTCCAGAAACGTCCATTTAAACTGTCTTTAAGTGCCGTGCTTTAATTATTTTTTTTAACTTGTTCTGTCGTATTTTTATGTAATTAAAACTTATTAATCGTTCCTATTTTTTGCAATATTAAATATTCATGCTGCTGTCACATTAAAATGAAATGTAAAACATCATTTATCAAGAGTAATTAAGGTACTACGTACCTAAATAGAAAAGTGCATGTTAATTTAAATTGCAATTCCTTTTTAGGAACCAATAATCTCTAATCTATTCTATACCTTTCATAAAAAAACTAAAAGTAGCTTTTTTGTATGTTAACAATTTAACGAGTGTATATTATGACGCAGCAAAATAAACTTATAATATTCCTTTATTTGTCAGAAAAGAAAAACAGAAATAACAAAAAACATGACATACGGAACAAATTGAAAATTCCCCGGTAGATTAAATATTTTCCAACACTCCTAGAGTAACAAGGGTTTTTCGAATGAATCTTCCAGGAAATTGCTTCCGGGAAATAACAGGCTTTTACGTCCGGAAATTATCTGCTCTTTATTCATAATTCAAAATTGCGTGGAAGTATTTAACAAAAAACGTAAAATTATAACTTTCCGTTCAGGAAATTGAATAGAAAATTTAAGGCTTATAATCGATAATACTAAAAGTTTTGATTAGAATTTTAATATAGTATTTATAAAGATATTGCGATCGGGTTTTTAAGCAAATAATCGGAAAAACAAAATGTACACGATCTCAGAGTCTTTTCCTAAGATTTTTATATTTTCAAAAATAAAAGCTTACATTCTTTAAAGATTTTCTGACTTTCCACTGGACGTGTAATATTTCGGAAAAGAAATTGAATATCTGGAAATACCATAATTTTGCAAATTGTATATTGTATGTACCTCGGAAATTTTTATGAATTGGAGAAACATTTACTATTGTGTGTAAAACTGTCACTGTGACCGTCTAATTTATGCAAGCAACAGGTAAGTAACGTATATTAACAAAATTCTCCACGTAAAATGAACCATTCAACCTAATGCATATAAAGATTGTCATTATACCATTATACCAAACAACCGTTTTTGTGATCGTAGACTACTTTTCAACGAACTCTTTTGGAGTCGTTCCTGAATTTGCGAAGTCTGTCTGTCGCCATCTTTTTTTAAGTTTTGAAATTTTGACTTCAGATCTGGATGCTACATCAAAAACTAAAACGTGGTGTCTTCTTTTTTTGATATCTCTTCGGGAACAGAGTTAAAATGGTCGCCGAAATTTGAAAAATTTTCAAAAATTTTGTTTTTACTTTAGAATAGTATTCTACATAAAAAAATAAGACATACTTATACTTTTAGTTTTTTGATGTCACCTCGGGAACGTGGTCAAAATGACCGCAGAAAGATGAATGTTTGCTTATTTTATGAACAGACGGAATTCGTTGTGGTTATGCTTTGCATTCCCAGATGTTTTATAACATGAAAACAAAATTTGAATATTAGAGCCTGCTCTTGAAAAGTTGACATTTTGCTCAGATCTTGCTTATTTGAAGAATTATTATCTAAAACTACTTAACATTTTTCACTAGAGATCTAATTCGCAATAACTCTGGAAAACTTAGTTTTTTGCCAAACTTTACTCAACAACTATAATTTTTCGATAAAACTACAGCAATCTAGACATGCACAGGATGGTCAAACACTTATTACATACGGTTTAAAATTAAATGGTTGCAGGTAGGAAAGAATTGGTTAAAAGAATTTAATCAGGAACGCGTCTTCTAGGACCTAACATAGTTACTTTTATTTTTTTCTAATAGAAACTAGCTGCCAACGCCAACTATGATTTTCTTAAATTACACCATATCTAGTAGGTGACGTCAATCGATAACAAATTTTATTCTGTTTGCAGATGTTCACTTGATTTAAATCAAGTGATTTTTTTAAATTTTAATCAATGATTTAAATCATGAATAAAAAAGAACCCGTTAAAGTAGAAATTTATGTGTGTACATTTCTGACGTGATTAATATTTTTATTTAATTTGCTGTGACGGACCAATATAATGTACTTTGTTTAGCATTTAAAAATGTTAGTTTAAAGAATCTCTCGTTGATTATAAACTACTTTCTTGGGAAGCTGCTCAAGGCAACCGATTACCTGAAGATTTTATGCCATTCTTATCAAGGGATGGCTGTAGGGGTGGCTATTTAGTTTTTTATGATTATAAATGTATTGTCATTTGAGTTAACTTAGTATAGACATAAAATTAATAAAAATCAAATACCTAAATGGTGATTTTTAATTTTTTTTAAATCGTGATTTTTACAGTAGATGCTCAAACTGTCGTCTTTCTTCTTGGATATAAGTATAGGTATGCCAAAAACTGAAATTTCATTTTTCCTTTTGATGTGGGTACCACCTAGACTTACTAAAATGTTAGCGGTAAATCGAGAAATCTTTCTGCATATGTACACAGCAACAGCATGTGCAACATTTTTCCGAACTCGCCATAAATTAAAACCATTTCAAACGATATTCTGAATTTTCACATTAGCTATACATTCTTCAGCACTATAAAGGGCATTCAATAATGCAAAACTACCCTCGACATTAGTAAACAATGCAATTGTTAGATTATTCAAATCTGATCTACACTTATTTACATGTCTTGTTATTTACTCAAAAAAATTGCTATGTAATTATAAAGGTCTGAAACAATTAACTTCTGTAAAGAGAATAAAATCTGCTATCGATTGGCGTCGCCTACTAAATATGATGTAATTTAAAAAAAAAGCTATCTACAACCATTTTCATTTTTAACTGCCGGTAATAACTGTGTGACTACCCTGATTTGTCAAGTTTGAATAATAATATTTTCATGTAAATCATGACCAGTGTTGGGTAGTATTCTAGATACAAGTATCGAGATACGGTATCTAGTAGATAGTTTTCTAGTAAATTTATGTAGTCTGTTCTACTGAAAAGGCTCCGAACTGTAGCACTTTTATTTATGACAAATACTCCCATCAAACTACGATATATTAAATTCTTAAACGGGGCAATAAGCTCTACCAGTTGCTGCGGAAAAGTAATTTTTATCTTTCATACTGTAAAAGTGATGATACCACAAGGTATTGTCTTAAATTACAACTTAAGTATTTTTCTATAGTTTGAGAAGAATTCTATTTCTCTTTATAATGGTACTATTTCGGAGTAAAACGTAAAAATTGTTTAAAATAAGGTGGGCACTGTTTAAACAAGAAAAGCATATAATGTAGATTGGGTACATACATAAAAACGCTATAACTAGACAAAACAAATAAGATAACAGTGCTGGATAATTCGTCTTAGTTATACTGACAACTATTTTTTGCCGCTTCCTACTTAATCTTATTTACATTTTGCTCAGAAATATCCCATTTAAGAATACAGAAGATTAGTACTGTTCAAAAGCGGAAAGAAATCTCTATCAGATAGTAGGGAAAAATACATGGGTTGCAATTTAAAAAAATACTGTGTGACGTCATTACTTTTACAGTATGAAAGATAAAGATTTTTTTCTCGGCAACTGGTAGAGCTTATTGTCCTGTTTAAGAGAATACATAGTTTGATGGATATATTCCATAAATAACGGTGGTGCAGCTTGGAGCCTTTTCAGCGGAATAGGCTATATAGTATGTGCATCGAAATATCTGTACGTGCAGAAAGTATTAAGCGTATATCATTTAAATACTTTGCATTTATTAATAATAGCAAAGGTAATCTGGGACGATAGGTAATAAACTACTATTTACTCTGTTCCTTAAGTGCGAGAATATTAACCTGTTTGTATTGTGAAATGGCAATTTTCTGTGTTTCATTACCTCAAAGATTAATTTACTTCTAATTAACGTCATGCCATACATCACATTAAAAAACTCGATTGGAAAAACAAAAATCGAATACTAGTCTGTGACCTACAATCTCAGAATTTCTTTGACTATAAATATAAATATACAAATCTGTCTTCTCCAGAAGTAAACATTGCCATAATAGCTCCAGATGATCTTTTGGTCCTTCTCCTGGGCTCATCAGTGAAGAATAATTAGAATCGATACTTACGTCATCATCAGTGTGGTTTCTTTAAGGGCTTTACAGCTTCTTTTCGGCCTAATAGAAAGCTGTTGTTGGCGCTATGATGCAGTTCGATGATTGAAACATGAAGTTGAATACGTAAAAGGCAGCGTTGATTGATGAGTGTAGGTATCAAGATAACGGTAACAGTTGCAAATGGCCAGTTATCAGGTAGATGTTGAATGATTGATGATGCGACGACGCTAGAAATACTGGTGTAGTTGATGATTGATGGTGCTGAAGGTGTTCAGAAATGGTAGAATAATATTGATAACGAAGTTGATGGTAGTGAATGACGGCGAGATGGTTGAATTATTGGATGAAGAAATGAAAGCGCAATTATTTTATGGAGCACACTGGAAGAGGGAATGATTGGAGTATATTGTTGGCCGTTGTAGGAATGTGGTGGAATGGATGGTGTATTGAATTAGTTGGATGGTTTAGGGAATGTATGGTAAGACCGTCATAATTCTTCACTGATGAACGAAACGATGGCCTTGAGGTACGATGGTCAATGCTTACATAATTTTGATATTTCTGTGGAAGGCAAATTTATGTCTTGATAAATTGCATGGTATTTGTCTAAAACAGCAAAGTTTGGCAAAAAACTACATAAATGTGTCATGTTGAGTACAGATTTCAAAAAATGCTAAAATTGCTCAGTTTGTTGGTGGTGCACAATTATTTTGTTTCAAGAACCTGAGTGGGTACATATCTTTATTTTCCCTTTCAGCAGCAGGTCTATTATAAAACTAGTGAAGTTACCAGTTTCAGGCTGTGGAAGAATAAGGGCTTCATTTTTGTTTTGATTTTAGATTAAAATAATATGTTGCATAAATGGACGTAATAAAAAATGGCGAGAAGAGCTAGAGCTCTGATTTTAGGTTTAAAATCGAGACACCTTTTCTGCAGGAACCAGTTTATACAGGGTGATTCTGAAATAAAGGTTATCCTCTTAAAGGTGGATAGCAGTGTGATACATACATTTGCGATAAAAAACGGTAGGTAAAAATTGCATAGTTTCCGAGAAAAATGCGATTGAAGTTTAATCGCTAAGCTAAGCCGGTCCTGCTCTCATACTTTTACTTAAGCAAAAATCGATAGGGGTTGACTGACTGTCCTTGCAATTTATGTGAGGGGTATAATAGTTTCTCTGGTTTCTACAATGCCATAAATAACCAATGGCCACGTTTATAACTTTTACTTTTTAATCTGTAAATGGAAAAATATTAAAATTTTACTGTTAGTGATTTTTTTCTGTAAAATCCCAAAGAACCAAAAACTTCAATAAGTATTATGCTACATAAATAAAACTTGAATTTATTGAATTGAATTAAATACAGAGGCGATAGTACCTCCCATACGCATGTTTCATCTAAGTAGTATGTGTATCCGTTGCCATTTAAAATGTTTTCTATTCAAGTGACTAAATAATAATAAGGGATTAAGATGTTGTTTGTGAGACTGGAGGCTAATAATTGTTCGTGACATAAATTATGATATTATTTTTTTACTATCTTAGTGCATTTCAACAACCCTGCATGTTAAACATATTTGGGGCTGGCTATCGCAATTTCTTTAATCTCCTCAACTTCAGATTTAAGAAAGGAAAGTTGTAAAATGTCCAGGGGGTAGGTTATGATGGCATTTATTGTTTATTGTGCTACTACACCTGCGTTAGTTTCAAGAAAATAGGCATGTCTGGTAAATTTTTATTCTTACACTACAATAGTTTTCAAACATCATAAATCTCCTTAACTTTCACTTTTTAATCCGAAGGCAGGAATACAAGAAACACTTTTTTTTTCTAACCAGAGACGGCTTGAGTTTTTAATATTTAGGAAAATTGTCAAAATTTTCAACTTTCACGGAGCCACTTCGTTTTTTTATTTTTTTTTTCTTTCAGCTTCACTTATCACCTATTAAAAGGATACCCTTTATTTCGGAATCACCCTGTATATGTTACTTCTAAGAAAGACCCTTCTATCCTAATAGCGATGTACATTTTTTAGAATGTGATCAATCTTTTTTTTATATATGTCATCCTGCAATTTCTCTCATGTTTTATAAAGGTTTAGAAATGTAATCCGCAAAAATGCTCCAGAGACATATAGAAATAGCCCTAGTTGGTATAATAAATTTTGGGTCGCTTAAGACTGAACCTTTGTATCAGAAATTAACATCCACAATTAATTGTAGAATATTCAGCTTATAACCTGGAATCCTACCTAAAACTACACATATGGTGTTTGGTGTACTTGAAGGAATGTGCTGTGCATAGTTTCTCGTTTTCCTAACTAAACGTGTATCAAGGTTCACGATGTACATATCAAGCTTTTTCTTAGTCTCTTTAAATGCAGTCTTTATCCTAATTTTCAGGTGAAGACCAAAAGCTGAAAGATCGTTGCTTTTGGTTCTATCTTGATCTTGTACCATTGTATATTAAGCTTCTAGATTTTAAACATCTGAACTTGGGGAGCATGAAACGTTAACTCTGAAATGGGAAAGATTTTCTTATGTCTAAAGATGGTTTTAGTGATCATTAGAACATTAGTTCAAATTTAACATGGCTATTAGGTAGACAATTTGTACATACAAGGTTAAAAGCCGATGCGACGTGCAGCTTCTGAACTGTGGCAAGAATGGAAGATATTCGCGTATTACTACTTTTCTTTTGATTTTGCAGTTTAATAAAGTCTTACAAATTGGAGTTTCAATGTGAATTCTACTAGATGCTATATTCACGATCTTTCTACATGAGGGTTAACCATGATATGTTTTTGCTAAGTTGTTATATCTGAAATATAGTCAATTATATTAAGGTTGGTTGTACAGTTTTCAACTAATGAACATATTTTAAAAACTACTGCACTTATTTTTAAAACACCTATATAATAGCGTTCTAAAAGCAAAAACGAACAAGCAGAAATAATCTTAAACTATTAGGTATATTGTGACTTATCGTCCTAGTTAATAAATCATGAATTTGTCGTGTCCTAAATTTGTATCTAATTTTTGTTCATTTATCAACACAGACAAACGTTGGGTCACGGTGGTAATCTTGTCGTTATCAATTTTCAGAATAATGAAGACCGGCAAATACAGATTTAGTTTAAGAAAAAATGATTTGTTAAATGCAAATAACTGCAGTCAGATTTATTGAGAATCTTGTAAACCTCATACGGAGCCTATTATGACAAATAATCTGTTTATTATTGTTATTGCTAATGGTCCTCAAAAGTCTTTAATTTGAAAAAAGGTTGCACGACCAAAGAGAGTGGAAAATGTATTGTATACTGTTGAGCTTGCAAGTGCGTCAAGTGCATTAATGTTATAATGACACCATAACCTGATAATATCTTGATTTCTACTAAGGGCCTTATGCTGTGTGATACATATCATCGGAAGTTTTTTTTTTGTCAAATTATCCTTAGAACGAAAAAGTAAAATACATCTCGATATATCGAAAGCGATCAATCAACAGATCTGAACGATTTCAAAGAACTTGTTAGAATACTTAGTTTAACTTTAAAAAAATATTAGTTTCATCTAATCGTAATATCAGAGAAATGCAAGTACCTAAGTTTGCATAACAGCAATCCCCCCCTTCTTCTATACGTGAGATGACACTTTCTTCTGTACCGCTATAGATATCATACACAAAACATTACGATCGGTGCACCGGTCGCGTCGACTAATTTAAATATTGTTCCGCATTATTATCTATCAAGGTATCGTGCTCGTATCAAACATTTTTTTTCATATTGCCGCATCTATTTTATTGTATATTATAATAACTTAATAAGAATTTTTTGTTTCAGTTTTATACACCTTGTGTCACCATTGTTATGGTTTATACTTGTGCAATGTTAAAAGTTATTTCTACACTTCTGTAAATAGTGCTTGTCATGACTACTCTGCAACAAGGTGAGTTCTAGCAATAATAATAAAATAATATTGTTTTAAGGTTTTTTGTTTTTTATAAATAAAACACCTACACCATGTTAAATATAAAAGAGAAAGAAGAGGGGCAGTACTAAAAGTTAAAAAACAATAAACATCTTGCGAAAACTGAAAATAATCACATTTTCTACGAACCACTTTCACATTAAACAGTTTTTCTCTAGACCGCTGAAAAAATGTGCTTTTAGAAGAGTAAGAGTGTAAGGAATTACTAAAGAAAACTTGAAATTATTTTCATTGGTAAAAACTTGCTAAGCATTTAACCTTTGGTTGTTTTTTGGATTAAAATAACTTCTAATTGATAGTAATAAATACAAATGATAACTCTTTAATATTAATCTAACAAACAATTTTGTGTTATTTTATAGTTTATCTTGTTGTGGAAATGATTATTTGACATGTCTTCGAAAGAGAATCTGGATTCAAGTGAGTTTTTATTAAATATATTAACCTATTGATTATTAAATAATTTAATAATTGTTTTAAATAACTTGAAAGTAACAATTATGAGTAGTTTTATTCTCACTTAGGCTTGAGGGTTATCATGTTGCGTGTAGATTTAATTACATGCATCGCAAATTATCATATGCCATTAGTCATTACAGTTATCTTTCAATGCTTTATTTCAAAAGACGTCATTAAAAGTAATTAAATAAATTTTCCATTAAAAAATAATAATTGATTTCGTGGGTGTTAACTCTTGTGCTTGGTTTATCTACCTGCATTCATATAAACTTTTTGGTAGCTACGCTTAAATTGTGGTATTGTTAATTAAAACATGTACATCATTTTTTGTGATTAAAATGTTAATTCCATGCTTATTAATATAAATATTCAAAATGAAACTTCATTCCTATTGAATACTGACGTGAACAATCCTATTGTAGGTGGCGTGACGTATTGATCTTTAATATCTGCATATTATTCGATTTTTATAATCCGAAGCAAAAGATTCCACTTTTATTTATATGAAACTTGTTTTTTTATTGCCGTCTAAAAAAGAATTTTTATTATTTTTAATAAACGTAAATTCTGACTTCTCCAAAGGCTTTTCCAATAAAAATCAAGTTTTGTGACAAATCCCCAAATAGTGATCCGGTCTTATAGAAGTTAAAAGGTTTTTTTCACCTCAAATTAACACTTTTTTATAATTTCATTCACGACTAGTATATGTATGTAAATATGAAAGTTTAATCGGCATCCCGTTAAATCCGTTTAATTTGATGTCATAGAAAACATTTCAATCATTAGCAACTGCTTTTTGATGTTTTTTAGCAATGATACTGATCATCTAAATTTTCTTATTAGAGAGCTTTAAAACTTTTTCTAGTATTAATAACTACAAACCTCTAAATTTAATTTGCTCCGATTTATTTTTCTTCTTTCTACAGAAAAATAATCGTGATTGTGATACCATAATCTCACTCTTGAGTTGGGGTAGATCGAAAATTGGTTGATAGAAATAAACCAATATCAAACCAAACGTAACCTAACTAATAAGTAAGAGTAGTCTGAAAAGCATACCTATGGAATGATTTTTTGTATCAGTATCGTTTCATCATTTTATGTCAACACCTTTTCCAAGTGCTTATACTGAAATGAAACCTCAAAGTTCAATGTTAGTGATATCAGTGATAAAGGACATTATTTAATAACCCAAGACGCTTATTACGCAAGAATTAGAAATTATCGTATGTAACGAGTGGTCATAAGTGTGAGCAAGTAATACAAAAAAATTATTGTATCCTTTCAAACGATATAATTTTTCGAATAACCTTCAGCAGTCCTAATTCTGTTTGATACACAAATAAAAATTGAAATATGCAAGTTAATAAAGTTAAAAAAGTTACAAATAACAATCAATTTTTCTTTATGTTTTACTTAAACAATACCAACATTACGTCAAGGTTCTTCCTATTTTAATTATGATGTATATTTAACAATGCATATTGCCAAAATCAAAGAGCTCGACTAACGGAATAAATTGCTGAATAATCTTTTTTAATTAAAGTTAAATATTGAAATTGACTTATTTCGGGAATTTCCAGTTTAAGATTTTTTTTTTATCTAAACATAGCCGAATTTCAATGAGACGAGGGATACTTTTATTGTATTTTTTATTTGGATTAAGAAAATTAGAGTTCAGCTGGTTTAATTACAGTCATTAAATACTAATATTTGATGTTCGTAGATTTTCAATTCCTTCCATTGTAACCGGAAATGGCATCAGCTTGGATGTCTTAAACGAAACATTATGTACATGTTTGCATTGAGTTCAATAATTCCACATTTATAGGAAAATATTACAGTATATACAGAATGTTCCATTTAAGATGTCCATAGTTGCACCATTTCTTGCTAAACCGGGTAATTGAAACTTGTATCCGGCAATGGTATTGAATGACTTGCCCTGTTTCATTTTAAAGAAGTAAGGATATTTCTACTTTGCTTAATAAAATTTACTTAAATGAGAAATTATGAAAATCTTTAAAAATGGAAAGGATTAGCTAGCTACATATACTATTTTGGAGATTAAAACATTTTTCTTCGAAAATCAGCAGAATTCTATCGTATGTTAGATATAAATACCCTCGAAATTCTTGGTTTTCCTTTTCCGTTCTTTCTATATTTATTAATGCCAATAAATGTAAACGAATTAAGTCTTATGACGATCTGCCGGATTCAGATACGAACGCTATGACAGAGGTCCCATGAATTAGAAACAATCTGCTTTTGTAAGTAATAATCGCAATGTGAATAATTTGCTAAAGTAATGTTTTCTAACCTTTTTAGATGATAGGCACACTTGGTTTATTAATTTTTCGTTTTGCGTGCTACACCTGATTGTCAGTACAATAACAGACTTTTCCGTGTAGAACAGCTGGAAGAATATCACTCTATACTACAGTGCATTTTTTTATTATAGAATTAAGAGTGGGACATGACTTACAATTTCTATAACAGTGTATATAACATTGATGCAGTTCTCACTAAAAAAGTTAGACGTCATCACATTGCATTTTTTTTGTACACCGTAAAAATGAACTTAAACCACCACCTACTCTGAATTCTATAAAAAATGCACCTTGGCTCGAACTAGTAATTAGTTAAGCGCCATTCTCTATCGGTAAAGAAAAAGAACTTTCCAGTGTTAAGGTTGTTAGTCGACGTAGTTCTGCGCAAATTTTAGCAGGCTTTCGTTTGTACCATTTTCTGAAGTAAAGGCCTAAAAGGATCTTCTAAGTCTTGTACTTATAACTTTATCTCAGTTGAGATAGTCATCGAAGATCGATCATAAAAAGGTATTGGCCCAAATTTAGTTCATTTTCCGATCGTCACGCACTCTGCTGCAAGCAAGTAAATCATCATTGTGTTCCAGATCCCTTGCCTAACTCTTTTTTGGACGTAACGTTAAGATAAATTATTTTTTGAAGGGGTGCGACGTACTATAAGTTCAGTGGGGCGTTCTGAGTTGGATAGTGGCGGGACGCGAACGTGAAGTGTTGTGATGGCGGCTGAGGGTACGAGAGAATTTCGAAGACGTGCTTTTTGTTTTGTTCGATCGCCTTGTTCTACTTCTCATAAATGCGAGATGCGCATCTATAGCAGGAATCCTCACCCGATCGAAGCGGAAGATGCTCCTGCCTTTTCTTTCTGTTGGGGTCGATTGTAAATTGGTAATGTGATGAAGGTTTTGTAGGTGTGTAACAACGTCTATCGATGGCTGCTTCGAATGTTGCCGCTGAGTCTGGAGATCAAAGCTAGCGAATGATGTTCAGGCAGTGCTTCAACTTGTCGTTCCGTCTCAGCGTGGGGTGAAAGTGATGCCGAGGAATTCGATTGATGACGAAAGTTGAAGGCGTGAGCCTCCATAGTTTTAGGCGGACGTCTTTTGTATCGAATCCGACTGTTACAAAGTAGCTGATGTAGCTGCAGTGACGTTGATTTTGCGAATTTCGTCTGCTTTTCCACGTTCGGAAACAAGCTTTCAACCGTTTGAGTGTGTGCGCTAGCATTCTCGAAAGTTTTGGTGGAGTTTCGGGACGTTAAAAGTGGAATAAAAGGAGCGAAAGGATGAACTATTGGGAATCTCTTACCTGTTCCACTCTGGACAAAGTCCAGTGAACTCGCATTCGTCAACTCGAAGCTTATATAGAGTAACTCCTCATGCCAGACCTTAGTAGTATAAAGAAGACATCTAATTATGACTTTCTCGTAGACTTACATATTTTAATGTAATAGTAGATATCATTAACACTAACTGATACACCAATACTGTGAGTCAACTGTATATGTAGATGTATGTTCGAAATCGCGGAATACGAAATTCTAGCTATCGTTCTATTTATTATTGCAGAAAGTTTTCAGATTTTAGTAATGAAATGATAAAACAAAATTTAAAAAAGTGAAGTTATGCTCAAATTGCGTTACTCAATAGTGTAGAACTTATAGTTGTGACAATTCATAGGGAAACGTAACAGCGCTACAAATTAAAAATTAGAATTTTAAATGCAGTTACAAAACGACATTGATTTGATTCATGAAAGTAATTTGTCAGGTGATGCCGTAAATGCCTACGCTGTTCAATTCAAACGCATGTTAAGTATGTTGTTTTATACAACACTTGTTTGCATTGAAGATTCTAAAGGTCACTTACACATTTGATAATTGCTCTCGATCAAATTTATAATTGCATCGATACAAGAAATTGAATTTATGTACGAAAAACGTCAATCTTAAAACAATGGATGTTAACACGGCAATTTACACGTGTAAATATTGAAATTGAAAGCAAAAAAAAATAACTGCAGAATGCGGAAAGAGTTCATAAATCAGCTTGATTCAACTTGTGAAGCGCAATTTAAAAAACACTGGTTTACGTTATATTATTATATTGTTGAATATACTAATACAGGATGTTTGGAAAATACTTACTTAAGTGAAAAAAATAAGAAATTGTAGACTAGTGTGGTTTTAACATGCAGAAATTCCATGTTATAATCGCACATTGCTTGAAAAGACAAGAGATTTTGGAAAACTTTGGAAAATTAAATTAAATTTGACTCAAAACTGATTCACATACGAGAAAAACGTAAGAGTAACTTGTTTTTTGTTACATTTCACGTACCTAATAAGATTTCAACAACAGAAGAATTATTTCGTGTCATTGTTGAAATATTATATCATATTGGAAACCCTTCGATTTCTCAAAAAAAATATTTTTGATTGGGTTTATACCAACACTAAAAAATATCATGGTAAAAGTTAGGGGAGTCGTCACGCAAATTGACTTCTACATAGTGGGTAGTATTTTGCGATTGTCATTGTTGAGATGCTCGTGTATTTCTATTGCTTCCTGTTGCTTAATATCTATGCCAATTTCTCTTTTATTGTAGTGATTGTTGTGAAAACTGCTGCGGACATGCTCTAACTCGCTTTGGATATTGATAAATTGGGAAACAAATGAACAATTAGTGCCTTTATTATCAACTTGATATCTAGATGTATAAAAGTATCGTACAGGTATCGAAACCAGACTTTGGTTTTGTATTCCGATGCTTCTAGAGCAACTGTTTCAAAAGATTCTATGAAGATATTTGCAGTTACTGGTAACAGTGGAGGACTTGTTAGTAGAATTATCGACGGAACAGAAAATAGGTCGAAGTTGTCACATTGAAACTGACCAAAAGAATTCTCGATTCAAGGATATGTATCTAGCCAGAGAAATAACGGCTTTGTGTATGTTTGGAAGACCATGGTGGCTTTGATGCACGTTGTATTAGTTGATATTGAACCTTTTAAGAAAAGTTGCCTTTATTAGCCAAAAATATAATCATGTTGAGTTTTTATTAATGACTTGATCCATGAAAATCTTCGGTATCGTTTACAATAGAATTATTCATTTCTTTTCAGTGGCGTAACATATCTTTTCGTAAAGGATGGTCACACCCACCAAAATCTTTTTAGTATCATTATACCTAGTTATTTATAAAGCTGCAGATGTCTTCGAGTAACAACCACATAGAAAATTTCATATTCACAATGCGCTTAGTTTCCGACATAACAAAGAATTCTCGTTTAGAGTTAAAATATAATTTTTACCTTTCAATCTTTGAGTGAGGAAAAAATTTATGTTGAAATTATTTCTTACTTCAGTTGTTGTAACATCAGTTATAATTCTGGAATTATATTTTATTTCAAAATCTAACCATGATTGTACATTATACATTATATTCAGAAGATTGTCATCACATTTCCGATTTTTTTTTGATAATTCCAACTCCCTAAAAAATACGTAGCATTAATAATGTTAATTATGTTGTTGTTTCTGGAATGCTTTAAGAAGCTCCTTTTCATTATTACGCTCGTAAAGATACGCCTCCTTTGTAGCTGTTTTAATCTTTGAATTCGTTTTTTCCGGCCTCACTTTAGCAAATTAATATTTGTGCTTAAGCTAAACATTACGACTCGTTAATGTCAGTAAATTCTTATTACACAAATACTTTTCTACATTTTTCTTTCTTTAAGTGTTTATTCTTAACTGCTCTATTTGGCTTATATCCATGTGTTTAAACCAAATAGTAAAAATAAATATTGAAGAATTTATTGATTAACTTTTTAAATATTTATAGGAAATGATTTCAAACAAAACACAAATTACAACAAAAAGTCAATTTTTCAGTTTTGAGAAGGCACACCCTACTGTAGATCTGAATGTTTCTTTATTTTAAGCAATGTCGTTTCCGCCTTCCTAATAATTACAGTATTGATTTTAATTAATTTGAAATATTCTTCACTGTAATTTCAGAACGCAGTGTTTTTCAAGGAAAATAATGTAAGCATACCACAAAATAAACCCAAGTTTGACTGAATTTTTTATGACAGAAATTGAATTATACGTCGATGTAGTAGAATTCAAAATGACTAAAAGGAAAAATAACTAAAAATAGAATGGTAAACTTGATGGATGTTTTTCATAAAATTCCGCTTTATACAATAGAGCTAGCTCTTTATTAAAATGCTCATCATATCTACAATGCTAATGAGTTCAACCTACTTCGAGAACTCTTTCCAAAACAAGCCATTCGGGATGTTTACATTAGCAAAAATAACTTTCAGCGCTCCCCCTTGCGTTAAAACAAAAAAATGTTATAAAGGATTTTCGATAATGAAAATAATAAAAGAATCTCGTGTTGTAAACAAATTGCCCTTATGGCTTGTTTTTTGAATTTATCAAGGACCTCTAGTAGGGCAACTTTTATTATCTGGAAATTTGCTTACTTGCGACTTGATTGTTATGCTATTTCCAAATTTTAGGTGGCCCAGTTTCTTTTGGCGTCTGTATTATATGATTGTATATGCCAGCTACGATTTTCGATAACTTCTTTTCATAATGTTGAACCACTGTGCTTGCATTTGAGAGGCCTCGATTCAAATTCCCCGACCAGCTCAGCTGTCCTTTCTAAGTTTTTCTCTGATTTTCCTTATTAATGGCGCAGGTGAATATCGGAACTGTAATCTTCGCGGAATTCTATGAAATTAACCTAAATTTTAAAAATGTGTGTGATCATCATTGTTTTAAGCAATGTGGCCAACCAAACAAGTTCAATCACAGTCTACTGCATTTCAGTTTTTTTTTTATCATTAATACCTTTAATGTAACCAAATTAAAAATCAAAAACAAAACAAAAAAGATTTGGTCGTGAACTTAAGTTATTTACTACAGGTTAAAACAAACATTTCTAAATGGTAATAGCTGGTAATGACAACATTAAAGTAATTACTATTGATCACCACTTTGTTGCTCTGTAAACACATCAAATTGGTTTACCGACATTGTAGAATGAAACATTACAGACTTTTCCATTGTGTTAACGATACTGAATTATCAATAAGGGAAACAACATAAATTTGTGTAATCAACTCATCAATCATTTATTTGAATATTGATAATCTTTCGTTGTCAAGGTGAATTTATCAGAAACAAATCTATCAGTTTTGATTTAAATTGTGTTTCGGTGAGTTTGTTAGCAAAAGAAAGGATCGTTTGATCTTTTTCATATTATCTGATAATTTTATTTGTGTCAGCGTTTTTCATCATTTTATTATTATTGACTTCCAACTAGGCTGTCAATCAATAATCTATAACAAATGTTATTTTCTCATGACATTATGATACAAGTGTTTGACAAAGTCTGAAGTTGTATACATTGAAGTCTGTAACAGTCTTTGATGTGATATACTCATTGTAACGTTTATTAAAAAGGTTGGTTAATTTTGTTGAGTTTTTTTAAACATAATATTCAAGTATATGAATTTTATATTAATAAATGGGTGTTGGAACTATTACTTCATTTGTTCATAAAAAATACAAGGATTACATAAATATACAAACATACTAAACTTACATTTTTGAAATTCTGTTGTTATTAGCAATGAATATTATTTTGAAAAATCTTATTTCAGGAATACCATGGTTAGATGGAACATACAATTGTCGAAAGCAGAGACCTCCAAAGATTGGAAGCCTTCCAAAGTAAGTAGAAATATTTGTAACTCGAATTATTCTTGAATAAAATATTTGTATACTTATTAACATGTAAAATGCATTTTTGTTATCTTATACAAAATAATATTAAATTTAAGCACGAAACAAGTAAAATACAATTGGTAAAATAGATAAAAACTAATTGAAAATGGAAAAACAAATGAAATACTATTTTAGTAGTTGCCACTCTACCTGTAGAAAATTATATATGAAAAACTTCAAGCTAGGATGCACGGTTTACATCTTTTAATTGTTGCTCATTAATATTATTTGTATCATTGGATTGTACTAAATAAAGAAATGTAATTTACATGTTAATTTGTTATACATCGGCTCACTTGTTGGTTAAGAATTCTTGTATTTTCCTTTTGCCAGAAGATACAAAAAAAATTCTTATGCAGTCACTTTTACCATGTAAAAGAAAAAACCGTGCTTATTTTAAATTCCAATTGATATCTTTGTTTTTGCTAGAAGAAAATTCATAGCCTACTGTATATCTAGTAAAATTGAACACATTTGTTTTCTTTAAAGGTTTTAAAACATGAAAAAAAAAATAAAAAAAAGTTAAGTAATATGTTATGTGTTTCACTACAAAGTAGAACTTCAACATAAACCTTTTTACTAAATGGAAAGCTTATTTGCTTTCAATATCATTGAACAGTTCCTTCTAAATGCTTTAAATGATGTGTTGTGCATAGCTATTCTTTTGTTTTTTCTCATTAATGCTTTTATTTAATTCATTTTTTAATTAGATAACAATTCATTCATTCTTACATTATGTTTATATAGTCATAAAAGCTGTACTTAAATTCTAAAACAAATGAATAAAAATTGTTTTTCTTGGCTTACTTGATAAAAAACGACTTTTAAACACTTCATACAAATATTTGACTAACTTTTTTGTTCTCTTGTAGTATGTCGTAAATCTAGTCTTTAATAGTTTGTTTTTGTTTTCAAGTGAGATTCTTTAAGTAGTAAACTTAGAAATTCATATTATCTTTGTAAAGAATTCATTAAATGAATAGTATACTATCTCTACTATTCTTCCATAATTATTATAGTTGTAAATGCCAGTACTTACTGTTGTTGCCCAAAAAATGAAACGCTCTTACAACGATTCTGGGTAAAGTATCTCGGTTTTTTAGTAAACCAAGTAATACAGATCGATCACTTATTTAACAAAAGCTGTAATTGTTGCCCAATTGTGAAAATTGACTGCAGCATTTCTTGGTATTTTACTTTAAAAAATAAAAGAATAATTTATCTGTAACGGACAGTGTTGGTGCCAAAAAAGAAAATGTTCCTAATTAAAGGTGTCTGCTATGAACAGATAAAAACTAATGGATTTCAATGTTTTGGGATTTAGAAAAGTGTCCTTAATACAGAGGTACCTGCTATGTAGAAGTATCCACTGAGAAAGGTTTCACTGTATAACACTACATTGTTCAAAAGCATTTAGAACAAACTATTTAGTAATATTAAAATTAAGTAAGCAGTCAGGAAAAAAATATTTACTTTCAGGATCTGTTTTGTGGTAAAACAAAAAACAATCACAAAAGAATTTTTTGCGTTCTGTATCAAATCACATAAAAATTCTTCTTTTGTATTTTTTTCATAATTTGTTACAGAGATATTGAACTTAATAAAATTAAGTATTTTCAATCTTGGCAGACATCTAGTAAATTGTGTACTTTTAGAAAAAACAAAAACACCAAGAACTTTAACTTTGTATCTCTTATATGGTTCACAAGATCCCTACCAAATATAGGAGACAGTCTGTATAGTCAGATAAATATTTCTTCTCAAATAAAGACGCTAGATCAAGTTGTTTTTGGTATATTTGTTAGAGAGAGATACATAGTTACTGCAGACAGGTTCTTTTATTATCAGTCTTTTAACTTTTATTACAGAGCACATGTGTTAATTTTTAATCTAGCATATCTAATTCTTTTTTGCTCATTAAGAATATCTAATCTAATATTATGGAATTACATTTGCAAATATTTTGTTGTGTAATTTATAGAATTGAAGTTTTAGTAGACTACATTCAATTTATGAAAATTATG
Organism: Ignelater luminosus; assembly: GCA_011009095.1. NCBI lineage: Eukaryota > Metazoa > Arthropoda > Insecta > Coleoptera > Elateridae > Ignelater > Ignelater luminosus. Next base: position 55,834 of record VTPC01002564.1, on the reverse strand, counting down.
ATATTTCATTCAAAACTGCTAATTATTATATAAAATATGTTTTAAATGTGTTTTGTTTGTTATTTTTAGATATAGTGCCATTGAAGGGGACATAAAATCAAAGACGACGGACACTATTGGTAAAAAACTTGTTACTCCCTCTCCACACCCTTCACAACCCCTTCAAAATGCAGAGGCTGCATTAACTTATCCTAATGTAACCACCCGATCCGAGCCAAACCACAGTGGTTCTGAACCCAAATCTGTGATAGCACCATTTGTGCCTTCTTCAGAAAATGTTACAGGTAATATAACATCCCAATATACAAAATCAAACATAAAAAGTAGGTTAAGTCAAAAAGCTTTGGTACAATCTAAGAGCTTAGGTATAGATAATCGCCCCATCTATCCCAATTGCCCATATTCTCCATATGGCAGTCCCTCTAATTCTCCCAGAAGCAAAAAGCGGCAGCCTCTAAAGGAATCCAGAAGAGTTTCCATAGAAAAAACTGGAATGTATATCCAACTGAATCAGTATAAATTGATGGATTCTATCGGTCAGGTGAGTTGATAACTCATTATAAAAAAACTAAAGAATTAGTGGAACAATTTAAATGCTAAATATCTTTTATCTTTTGTATTTTTAGGGCTCTTATGGAATTGTGAAATTGGCTTACAATCAAGAGGATGATACTCATTATGTAAGTTACTGTACATTTTAGTCAAATAAACAACTTTTTATTCTCTAAAGATTTAAAGATCAGTAATAAAAATCTTATCTCAAAGAATTGTTAAAAAGTTTTTCTTGATGCAGTTCAATTATTCTCAAACTTGCCACCTTTACACCACCCAACAACTTATGAATGATAATTAATCTCCCAACACAGTTGATGCAATTTTGCAAAAGGCATCAAGAATATTTTAAAAAATGGCATTATGTTTTGTATTTATATCTGATAGTTGATGGTTAATGTTTTACGTAAGAGTATATGTAAAACATCTTCAAATTAAAATCATAGTTACTTCTAAATGATTTTCTTTTATTAGTGAATTAATATCAAATTTTGCACTTGGGGCTTTTGAGCCACAGTTTGACTGGTTTTCATTAATTTGGTATTATTTTGACTCTGATCTCTTAATTCTTAAATAGACAATAGATTTGATATTTTATTAACATAATGGAAGTTAATAATGATTACTAGAATTTGGTGTTGCAAAAAGAGATCCAGAGATTTAGGGATAACTGAGAAGTTTCAAATTTCCTACACTTGATTCCTGAGATCCCAGTGGTGAATTAAATTAAATTTCATATGTACTGAAATCACAATATAATTTCTGCTTTTTTCAGGCCATGAAGATATTATCAAAGAAAAGGCTAGTTAAAAAAGCTGGGATGTTTGGAAGATTACCCCCTCGACGGATTGGAAGATCTGCTGATTCAGAGTTATTAACACCGTTAGAAAGGGTGTACAGAGAAATCGCTGTACTTAAAAAATTGGACCATCCAAATGTAGTGAAACTTGTAGAAGTCTTGGATGACCCTGAAGAGGACCAATTGTATTTAGTTTTTGAGTTATTAGAAAAACAAATATTAAATATTCCAACAGATCAACCGCTTTCAGAAAATGAAGCTTGGCACTATTTCAGAGATGTGATATCAGGAATTGAATATTGTAAGTGTAGGAAAAACACATAATATTTCATAAGTTATCATGTTTTTTTTTTAGCTTTTGAACTTCTTTGCTATTTGTTTTTTATATTAATACATTTACTTTTGTTATAGTACATTACCAAAGGATAATACATCGTGATATAAAACCAGCAAATCTCTTATTAACAGAATCTGGAAGAGTCCAAATTGCTGATTTAGGAGTTTGTAATGAATTTGATGGCTCGGATGCATACTTATCTGCAACAGTTGGAACTCCCGCATTTATACCTCCAGAAGCTTTGATAGAAGGTCGAAATGATGGATTCAGTGGGAAGGTGTGTTACGCTATTCTCTTTACAGTTTTATTTTATTAATTACAAATTATGTTGAACTTGGATTCTAATTTTAACATTTGTTTCAGGCTGCAGATATTTGGTCAATGGGCATTACATTATATGCACTAGTCTATGGACATGTACCTTTCACTGATGATAATATAATCACATTATATTCTCGAATAAAAAGTCATCCTGTAGAATTTCCTTCCACACCCAGCACATCTTCAGAATTAAAGAATCTCATCTGTAAAATGTTAATTAAGGATCCTAAGAAAAGAATTACTCTCCCTGAGATAAAAGTATAGAAGAACTTGTTTGTTAATGTAAAATGTACTGTTTTTCCTAAAACTAAATTTGTTGTAGATGGATGAGTGGGTAACGAAAAATGACACTTTCCCTATGCCGACTGAAGAAGAAAATTGCCATCTTGTAGAGATAACAGAAGAAGATGTAGCTAGAGTTGTAACATCAATTCCTAAATTAGATACATTAATTCTAATTAAACACATGCTCAAACAACATTCATTTCAAGTAAGTTATAAAAGTTTATGTTTAATAAAAAGAAATTGAGAACATGAAACTAAAAACTCATTTTGTTAATATTGAATTGCTGAATTTAAATGATGGTCATAGTGGGAGTAATGTTACAAATTGCAGTAATCATATTCAAGAAAATTGAAATTTTAAAATAAATTTGTACAAATAAATATACAGGGTGATCATTTTAAAACTTCCCACCTTCAATAACTCTTTAATTAGTAAAATTGTCAAAGATCGCTGAAACGCGTCGATTTTGTTTTTGGAGGGGGACATTTAATAACCTACTCTAGTCAGTTGGGAAACTTTCACCCTCCCACCAACCACTCCCTCCCCAAAATTCTAAATGGCACTACCCCATGTGTGATATATCATTTTAAGGGTATAAGATTTTCAATCTTTTACATCAAAGAAAATTAAAATCAGCCCAGCCATTTGTGAACTAGAGATAAAAATGTATTTAATTTAATCAGTACATTTCTAATTAAAGAGTTATTCAAGGTGGAAAGTTTTAAAATGATCACTCTGTATATGTATTTACTTATTTTTTTCTTTTTGTAGAATCCATTCTCTCATAAAGGAGATAATCATAGACTGCAGAATTCGGATGAAAATCGTGGAAGGCATCTTCATATTGGTAGATCTGGTCGCTCAAATTCAGCTCCTGGCTCATATACTTTAACAGTTGATAAACAGATTACGTTAGATCCTTCTTTAGAAGCGGTAAGGGAGGTACACACTGATCATACAGAAAGTAAATCAGTGACAACTCAATAAAATATATATATGTAAAGGCTGTCCCATCACACCAAACAGCGAAAAAAGAATTGTAATAAAAAGTCCATTGATTTAGTACATTTATTATGTACATATTTTTTAAAAGTCTCTTTGTTTTATGTGCATTTTTTATACTTTTTTATATTTATTTACAGCATTTATTTAAATTAGATCTGATCTAAGAAAATATTATATACCCACATACATCAAGAAGATATTAATGGTTATTATTATTTAATTAAGAAAGGTTCAAATAATAATTTTTTTTATTATTCTGTAAATTGTTGTATGTGCATTGAATGCTAATATTACGACTATATATTATGATTTTTCATGCACATACAACAAACTTACAAACATACCCACAAATCATACCATAGCATATACATTGTGAAAACCAACAACCTGGACATAGAAGTCATAAGAGCACATGAAAGGGAATCATACTAACATTGTTGTGAACAACATACGCACAGCTACGTTATTGGAGTGAATGAACTTCAGCTATATCAAATACTACTGATGGGTAACAAGTATTTCACCCTTGTGCATTTTGCACTTTGAATTAAGGAGTTTGCAAAATATACTTTGTCAGTGTAAATAAATACATTTGATGGTAAGCCAATAAGATGCATTTAAATTACAACATTATTAGGCAACCATAACTAACATCTCCCACCTTTCAGTGCAAAGATTTTGTAATATAATGCTATGTGCATCTTGTTTCCACTAACGTTAAATATACTCTTCTATGTGCTTTCATGGCTTCTCTTATGTCCAAGTTGTTGATTTTCACTTGGTGTAGGGTGCCCAAATATCCTGATAGGAATAATGCTTTTTTTAATACTTATTTTTCTGAAATCTTCAAATATCTATTCTAGTAAAACTTTTACTGAGTTCCAATAAACTTTGGAAAATGATGAAGAATTATACTTTATTGCTACTATGTGGATAATAAATGTTCTTCTTTTAACTAGAAAATTTTTTTTGTTTTTATTTATAAGTTCTTTTTTCTTAGCGTAACAATAATGTTCTATCAAGTGGGCATTTGATATTTTGCTAGAGAATAGATCTCAAAGAAAAAGAAACTAGAATCTCATTTACAATATTCAGTTATTGGTTTATGTTGAATAAGTTTCTTTTTAGTTGAAAATGTCTTGTCTGAAAGATTCTGATACTTCTAAGTTTTGAGAATGTTACTTTTTATTAAAATTTTATATTAAGGTTAAATGAAAGATGCATTTATTTTTATTTACGTTGAATTTTGATTTTGGAGGATTTTGAGTTTTGATATAATTATATTTGAATGTAAACAATTTGTTTGATTTGAAATTTTAAAAGAATCTAAGTCAGTATTTATTACTAGCCCCAACTCATATGTATTTGTACTACTGATAGTTATACAGGGTGTCCCAAGTTATAGTCCACCCGCCTGCATAAATCACTCTCAATTTTTGCACAATAAAATGATATTTTTATTTTAATCAATTGATTAAGGAAAGAATCCTATATATGGTATCATATTTCACAGTCTGATAAATCATATAATTCAGTCTAATAATTAAATTTAATATTAGGTCATTTTACCTCAATTGGACCTTTATAAACATGGGCAATTGACAGAAGTCACACTGAATGTAAAAGTATCTTTTTACAAATTCATTCATCTTTACCTGTCACAGCACAGATAATCCATATGTTGTTAAACTTGTGGTATTTTAAGAAAGTAACACTACAAGCATGACTTCTGTCAATCACCCAGGTTTATAAAGATCCAGTTGAAGTAAAATTTCCTAATATACATTTAATTATTAAACTTAATTAAAAGATATGTAAAACCATGAAGTATGATACCATATGCAGGATTTTTTCTGAATTGATTTATTAAAGAAAAAAATACCACTTTATTGTGCAAGAATTGAAAGTGATATGTGCAGGTGCCACATATGTCACTATAAAATTGTTTTGATTTTGTAGAATTGAACCGGTCATTAATATACCTTTTCTAAATTTTAGTCCTTTATCTTTCAAAATAAAGTTTATTTTGGGGGTGGACATATAACTTGGGACAACCTGTATATCCAATGAACGTTAATAATGATCTAAAGTAATCAAGTTTTCCTTCTCATCCCAAAAAACTAGATAATAGATAATCCTGATTAATTTAGATAATTAACATTTCGGTGGGTATATAACTAACAATAGTATAAACAAATATGTATTGAGTTGTATTTGTTTTGCATAACATATTTGATGATGAATAAATTTATAATGTACATAGGAATATTGAATTTAATTGAAAACTTGCCATTTGCAAACAAATTTGTTGATATTATTATTCTAAATAAACATATCAGAAGAGCTTATAGAACTGGAAACAACGAAAGAACTCAATAATATATTTAAAATAGAATAAAACTGCAAAAGAATGATACATCGAAGTTTTCAAACACTCTACTTCACAGTTTGTATCTGCACTATCTATTATAAATGCTGCCAATAAGTTGATAAATAGTTCTTTCAAGTGTAAATTGAAATGCATGTTTTCTTTGGAAAGTTTCATGGATATAACATATTCTGCATTGAGCCTTGCATAATTTGTAACTTATAGTATATAAAAAAGTAAATTTATTCTGATATACAAAAATTTAATAACTAATAAGAATATTAAAGATCTTATATGTATTTTTAAAATAATATATTATCTACCATAATCTATTACAAAATTGAATAAGAAAGGTTAAATACAAAACTTTTTCTTGTAAATGACATCTTGGCATTTTCACTATTTAAGTGAAGTATTTAAAAAATATATAATATACACACTAATACTGCTGTGCTTATGTCTTTAGTAATCAAAAATTTTACACAAATTATCAGATAATTGTATTATGATTTTTATATTTTTATAGTTGCAGAGGTTCTTTACAGAGAAGTTGCAGTGAATGCATCAACTCTACTATAACTTTAAAAAATAAATACCTAAAGTTCTCTTCATTATAATAATAAATATCGTTGTAGGTATCATTTGAGATATTTAACGATACATGCTCAATTTTAAACTAGACATGTTAATATATCAATGTAGTTTAATGATTATTTATGGAAAGGTAAAGCAAAATATTGCTTATTCAAACAAATTCAGGTATTAGTTTTAGTTTTTGGCAGATAACATAATATACCCAAGTCAAAAATGAATCCAATATGGTTAAATCCTAAAAAGGCATTATAATTTTATTAGGGATGTTATTGGTTTTAGGGTTTTAACCCAATGGGTGGCAAAAAGTTAACACCCAGTGGATGTTTTCAATCTGTAAAAAATTGTAATATTTCTAAATGGGTACAGTAATTAATACAGCTGAAAGGTGTTTTGGGTGTTATCAACTATTTGAGTTTTTCAAATTTACCAAGGTAATCTAGCATGTGGATGGTTATCTTGACTAATCAAATTAACTTAGTTCAATTTTTGTAAATGCCTTTGGTTATGTTATGACTTCTAGCTGTGCTAACAAAAAGTATTGTATATTATTATTATTCATAAAGGAATGTCAGTGCTGCATTTTCTTCTTTAACAGCTTTTGTCATTTTTTGTAGGTACAAATTTACTATTTAAACTAATTTGAAAGCTTTCTGAAGCGTAACTATCATATATTTGATATTAAATTAAATTCAAATATGTAAAAAAGGACATGGCACCCATATGACACCCACCCTAAAAGGGTAAAACCCCCAGCAACCTTCATAATTTTGAAAACACCAGGTGTTTTACATCTATAAATTTTATATAAAAATGCAAGTGATTTGGAAAGAGGTTAACTGTGCATTGTATAAGTCATGAGATTAATTACATATATGATTAAAAATTAAGTAGCAGCTAGTGTGGCATTTCTTAATGCAAATTAAGTTTAGAAATATATTCTTTGATTTCACTTTTTTAAATGCAATTAGCATATAAATTTATAAACTAAAGGCCATTTTACATTATACTTTTTTCAGCTAAACAATTTACTAAACTAGTTACTACACTATATTGCATACTATATTGAACTTAAATTTCCCGCCTTTATTTAGGAGATTTGAAAGGTAGCTGTCAAAGTTGCTGCTAATGTTGCCAACACTATATTCTGAATACATAAGAAATCTTGATTCCAGATATCAAGATCGCATCGAAATTATTAGTTATGAAAGGATGGTACCACTGAAAATCGCTCTAATGTGCAGGTCTAGTATACAAACTTGGCTGAAAAATAGGACTCAACCTAGTTTTAAATCTAGAGTCTAGCATGAAAACTTGGAAGCAATTGTTCTGATTTATATTATCCAAGTAGAGCTAGTTTTGAATTTAGTCCAAGTTCTAGACGAAGAAAAGTATAATGTAAAACGGCATTAAGAATTTGTAATCCTGTAATGGATGCTACTATAGTGTAAAGTAGGGTTGACATCTACATATTGTAATGCAACTTTTGATAGCTCATATTGGTTGCTATACAAGTTATATTTGTTATTGGCAAAAAAGTAGTTTACAAAATTTGCATCAAGAAATATGAAAAAGCAAAACATGTTTTAAAGCTTGCATTTTATGCACATCAAACAAAATGCAGGTAAACATGCATCATAGTTGCAAGACAAATGTGAACTCTTCTTTAGTATAAACAAGAATCTGATAAATTAGTGCTTTTGGAAAATCAATCATAAATTCAAGACTGACTTATAATACAATTAAAGTTTACAAAATGTTTAAAATTAAACATTCTCATAAATAATGTTTAGCTAAGCTGTATTTTGGTAAACTTCTATAAAAATGTTATTTTCTACTATTTTTACATAATTTGAAACAGTTTTAATCTTATACATCAGGAGAAATGGAATTTCATCCATTAGCTAGTCTCTATTTTAAAATCAGATTTTGATTTTAAATGTATAAAATATAAATAAGAATATGTTATGTACATTAACAGAACATTTATTCATATCTCTTTTAGCATAATTATATTACTTAAGGTAATCTGTAAAATATAATACAAATTTTGGAATTAATCCCTCCTTAACAAATAAGTTATATTATTTTGAATAATTTTTGTGAAGATTATGTTAAGCTGATGTACTTAAAACATATTGGATGGGCATAAATGACTGTTGTTTTGTTTTTGATGAGTTGGTATTTAAGAAAGTTGTAGACAGAACTAATACACATATTACAATTTTTCAAATTTAAATTAATTACTGAACCTGTAATGATTATTTTATTAGAAATAAACTCATAATGATAGTAAACTAACTTTCAAAACCGTGGCTGTCACTTTAACAATTAAGTTATAAGTCTTGGATTTGCTCAAGGCTGCTTTACATCAGTCTAAATTCAGGAAAAAAATTAGGTTTTCTAAATTTAATTCAGAATTGTTTGTGATGTAATGCAAAATACACAACCTATACTTATATAAGACATTTGTATAGTCATGTATGGTACTTTGCTCTTGAGTGACTTTCAATTTTTTGTATCCCCCCTGTATCCTATGAATTTTCGCAATTTTGATTGGTGTTAACTTTGCTTTCAGACATACACCAATTTGTAGTATTTTTATTTCCACACAGCAATTGGTTAAAATTTTTTCTATTTGTTGCAAACTTCTTGGACCACACTGTATACCCTATTCACACAAGATTGATACTAATAAAACAAATCAATAGAAGCACAGTTTACCTGAGGCTTTTAATCAGTGGTGAAGCGTTAATGTAAACGTTGTAATCGGCAGTTACAGTAGAGAAAAGAAAATGCTTTTTTTTTAACTTATTAAGGAAAAATAATATTTTAATTTTAATATTATTGAAAACCATAAATATCACAGTAGCATAGCTTGCTGTGTAATTGCCAAGACAAACAATTATTTTAGACTGTTTTGCACTGCATTGAGTAGCGGAATAGGTGTGTACTGCGTACACATGTATACATATAATTTGTGGAAGGAGCATTTTTAATTTTTAGTAGTGTCATCATATCAAAGATAAGTATTTACAATTTTGTACATCTAGACATCTGATAACCTTAACGATTACAGTAGTGAGAACATCACGCCATGCCACTGCTTTTAATACAATTTAATTCCCTGTGTTTAATAAGGTTAACTTTTTTATATATAAAGTGTCATTATCTGGAATTTTGTTAAAAATCTGAAAACTAACATCATTATCAAATGACATATTTTGTACTTAAATCATCTTGAGAACAAGCATGTAATTCAGCATGTTGATTATGTGCCGATCAAGCAACTCTGTTTCTTAATCTTACTATCAAGCTTGAGTGAATGAATAACAGTACAATAAAAACATGCACTTGAACCATAAACAGTTGCTTGTACACATTTTTGCAGCAATTTAGTAAAAAAATTAAAACATGCTCCAAGAAACTGGAAACAATCTTGTGTTCTAATCTTCTTCTAAATTTTACATTACAAGAAATCTTGAATTAAATTTAGAAAACAAATTTGTTTTAATCCTTTTGTTTGAATTTAGACTAATGTAAAGCACAACCTAAAGACTACAATGGGTATAAATAAAAGGCATTTAGTGTTATTATTTATGTTCATCCAGTACTATTCTTTTTATTAAAATCAACTCATTGTAAGGGCATGCAGTTCTGATTAAAAGTAAAATTTTTGATTAATAAGAAAATCATAAGAAAGCATTTATTTCTATATTTAAGCACTTAAGATAATAACAAATACCTATGGCTTATAAATTATAAACAATTTGACCTAAAGTTTCATTGATGTTGTAATAAGATGCATACATACATACATACTATATATATATATTTATGGGACAGCCTAAATTTTTTACCCACGTATTTTGTCTCTTTGACGTACTTACTACTATATTTCTTCTTTATTTTAGTCTAGTTTTACACCTGTCAAAAGCTAGTATTTAAATATATTTATACATACATTTAAATTTGTTAACATGAAATATAGTACAAGTTTTTGAATCTCTAAATAAATGCAATATATTCCGATATTTACTGTTATTAATAAAAATGTGTATTTTATTTAATTTTAAATACAAGTTGTTTCATTCCATTATTATTAAACTTTAGTATCTGTTATTATGTATTATTGTTAGTAAAATTCCCACCTTTTGTTGTTTATTATAATTAGATTGCGATAAAAATAAGCAAAGCTGTACAAAAGACACAGAAAGTTCATGTGCTAATGGCACTGTCACTTCGACCATACCAGTCCAGACTGTGGTGATTATGATGACTCTAAATCTCCAAGACATTTATGAACACTTATTATTGACCCATTTAACAGCTGGGTAACCATTTTTTAATGAGCCTTGGAGTTAACAAAATAGTAACCTGTTTGGTCATGCAGGTATGAATTATGTGCATCTCATTTTCAAGGTGGTTACAGAGGATGACAAAAGTGCTTAAGCAAAGTCTAGAATGGAACATGTTACATCTTTTTGCTAATAAGATAATTGTCCATCTGGCAGCACCATTTGTAGACAGTTGTTTTATTTTCTACGACTGTTTAGTAGCAGCAACAGAGCAGCTAAAAGTCACTTATCTGTCTATGCTCAAAGATACACAAATAACTTTTTTTCCTCGCAGAGGCAATTAATCAAAAACTGGAACAATCTTGGAAAATGGGATGTCAGGTAGTAGTATTGTAATTGAGAAATAAGCTTCTACAGATAGTACAAAAAAATCAAACTACTGATCTTAAACTTGATCTAAATCTTAGGGTCTGCATATACTCAAGATCTGTAAATAATATTATGAAAAGTAGGTCAACATATTAGCAATCATTAGCAGCCATTAGCAGCCATTTGTGAACCTAAGAATTAAGGTTAGATTAATGTAAGCAACGTTATTTTCATTATTTTATAACAATTTATATTAGAAATCAAGAAATTCTTAAAAATTAATTGCTGAATAGCAGTTTTGAATGTGAACACATTTTGAAGGTGTGTATTTTTTGGTATTAGCCACGATTTTTGCAGCTTCTCAATGCAGGAGATGTAAAGAAGGACGTATCTTTCACAGCATACTTTATCTACAGACCAGAATAAGTTACATTTTGGTTTTTTAATTAGCTACTGTATGTAAAAAGTTGTAATATAGTTGTTGCAACCTTAGCTTGATACCTAGAAAACTTCAAAATTCAAATTTGCTTTCATAACTTGTAAACGTGTAGTTAAATTTGATATTTAAAGAGCTAACAATTAAATAACAGGGAAATCATTAGGTTTAGGGAAGTTGGGAAAATTTAGGTTTTCAGTAACTATAGTCTAAGCATATACATGACCTTTCATCTAAAGATTAGGGAGAGTTATTCTTATACTTAAATCAATAAATCTCATAAACTATACCAATTTGTGTCATTATAACCAAAATCTTCTAAAAAGGTATTCTTTAAAAAATCAACAAAAAATAAATGTTTTAACCAGAATTACTCTAGCATGCGGATGATACTAATACCAGCCAGGATGAATATACAGTGCGAAAACTACTTATGGAATAAAATCAATAATTTCAAAACGAATGATATTTCTGAAAAATGCTAAAACATGTCAATTTTTATTTTATATCTCGATGTTTTTAAGGTGCTGTGCTTGTTTGTGACGTCATCCCCGTTAGAGCTATGATGTCATATGGAGTCTTTAAACAGAATGCTATATTTTTTGTTTTATTTTTGGGTAATACCTTCAAACACCTTTTTAACGAATCCATACTTGTCACGCCTATTTTCAATAGTTTTTGATATATGGAATTTTTTTAAAATAGATTAAATAGAATGCTATATATTTGTTTTAATTTTTGGGTAGTATAGTTTGTGCATTTTCTTGTGAGCAGTGATCAGTGGTGTAAATAGTGGATGCAAAAGCCCACAGTGCGGGGGGAACCAAAGGATTTGGGGGTCCCACAGTCATTTACAGATATGAAATAAAAAAGCCATATAATTAGAAAAGTCTGGATAAACGAAATTTTTACAGCCCAGTTCATTTTACTTTTCACTTTCAACTAAAATCTCTATTATGTTGTCAGGTAGTAGATTTATTGCAATTTGCTGGAAGTTACATCTCCGTTGTACAGTTCGTCGGTATTTTCGTATTTATTGCACGTTGTTGATATCTTAGAAAAAACCCTCATTCTTGTAAAAGGGCAATAATATCCGTTTCACATCTGTCCAACTTTTACTTTCCTTCTACCCTTAAAATATAAATTGCTTTATGGTATTAATTGTAGTATATAAACAAATTTAAAATATTTTTTGCCACAGTTATGATTCAGAATGCTCAAGTGAATATGCACCTTTAAAAACATCGAAATATAAAATAAAAATTGACGTGTCTTACCGTTTTTCAAAAATATCATTCGTTTTGAAATTACTGATTTTATTCCACAAGTAGTTTTCGCACTGTATACGTTCTTTTATAATTTTGGAGTAGGCGTTTCCGATTTGCAGACGTTTGAAAATCACTATATCTCAGTTTTTGACAAAGTTGCTAAAAATCGTTGTTTTTGGACGGTCGATTTCGACCATACTACTTGACCGAGTTATAAAGTTGTGGTACTTATTCGACGCAGAATATAATGGTCTTCAATTCTTATATAGTGAAGTTTTCGCTAGGAAACACTGTTTAGGAGGTATAAGCGAAAAACTGAAAAACGTCCGAGAATTTCGTGGTTTTTTGATGCCCTTATGTTAGCTCACCACGAGGGACCGTGAAGACCTAGGACATTTCTATTAGACGTCCAATGAACCGATTAAAACCATAAAAAGTTTGCCGACATTTATTTCCACATCGACCCCCATTTTACTGGCCTAGAAACAGTAATAGAGAAACCAAAAAAATAGAAACAAGAAACTTGGTAGACAAACATAATAGACACATGATTAATCAACCCGTTTCCATTTATTTAGTATTTTATTATCTTTAGATTGAAGAGATCACTGAGCATCGTTTCCTCAAGATTCCCTATTATTGGAACACCCTGTATCCGATATTGGTACACATGTTCACATATCTGATTTTATTGTTGTCCTTATTTACTGTTAAAATAATGAAATATTGTTAAGTATTCAGCAAGAAAAGAGATAAATGAGTTAGGAATAAATAAGTAAATAATATGTATAGAATTGAGTACATTTATTTAACGGATTTTAACTATTTTAAAGGTTTTTCAATGTCACTTTCCATACAAGCCAATTTCAGTACATTTTCATGATTGTTTTAAATAACCTAAGCTAAATTTGCGTCTTGCTATCTAGCGAGCACAACGTAAACATGTTTTAAAAAAATATTATATTAGAGATCTACATATTAATATTTTCTAAAGTAGATAAAATAGATCGCTTGGTGGTATGTTTACCAGCAAATCTAGGAAAATGACGTTATGACGTTGCTAAAACTACTGAAAACTGCCATGTGGCATTTTGAATAACAAATAGTACCAATGTTTCTGCTAAGAATAAAAGTATCAGCATGCATATTATTACCAAAGAAACTTATATTTGTATAAATGTTACGCCTGTTTAATATATATTGAAGGATAAAACAATTTAGATCCGTTCAGGCATTTTAAATGCAATCTTTGTAACTATGGCGGAGAAATACATGACCCCTACTCCACAATAGTTCGTCCTCCATCTTGGGTGTTCCATTAGTATTGGCAGGTTACAGTGTATGTGTAGAATTGGTTATAGACAGTTTTAAGTTTAAATTAATTTGCAAAATCTATCAAAAATTTTACATTTCTTTTAGGGGCTGTGGTTGCTTATAAAAGCGGCAACATGTCCCAGCAATTGTTGCCGATCCGCTTTCAGGAGCACTTGCAGGTATGTAGTGAAATAATTTGTAGTCGGCAATCCGCCCCTTTATTGTTATCGCTTTCTTAAATCTTCTTACGTACAAGTTATAATAGCGGTTTTTCGATATTTTGGTAAGCTATATAACTAACCTGTTAAATATTTAAGTATTTTATCTGATTTTTCTGTATAAATTGGAGTGTTCAATATAAGTGAAATGTTTGATCTAGATTTAATAATGTCAAAATTGTATTGCCAGTAAATCAGTATTGTAATCAAATTTAAATATTTACAATTGCTTCTTTTGTAGCTCTCAAATGTTGGAATCAATGTTGCAAATATTTCTTTTGCCACTCTCACTATGGAGAGTGATAAATTTATCTGCGTTCGAGAAAAAGTGGGTGAAACCGCACAGGTAGTTATCATAGACATGGCAGATGCTAGTAATCCAATCCGTCGACCCATTACTGCTGAAAGCGCAATAATGAATCCAGCATCAAAAGTGATTGCTTTAAAGGGTAAAGCAGGTGTAGAAGGTAACTATTATAGTGGTTAACTAAGAATTGAATAAAGTTTATTGATTGGGGGATTACATGGAAGTTTTGAAAATTATTAAATAATCAAATACCTATTGCTTTAGGGAAATTGTTTGGCATTTGACGTTCTTTATTGATATTTAATGATATGAATGTTGAAATTAAAATTCGTATTTGAATAATAATTATTGTTTGTCTTCTAGTTGTCTTTAAAAAAAGAGTAAAGATTTATTAGTTTTGATTTTTTTTTTTAGTAACTAGGAAGTATAATGCAGGTGTGGCTGGCTTTATTGTCCCACCTTAATTAGTATAATCCATTACTATGAAAAAATGCTTTGCTGTTTTCTTTCATTTTTAATGAGATACGCTTTTATAGCATTTACTGTTTGGAGTAAGGGAGATTTACTAGAATAATGTATTGTGGTATTATTTATAGTTATTGATGTTTTAGAAAAGACTAAGCATAAACTGAAAAATTGGCACTAAAAGCTTATTATTCTTGCATATAATCAGGGGAATGTAGTATTGCTTGAATAATTACTTTCATTAATGATATTTGTAATGATTTTATAAACTTATCTAGAATTTAAATTGGCAAATTTTCATTCTATTAAGGTAGTTCTTGAACACATTCTCTTCTAATAATTACCAATCTAGAGTAAAAATAAATGATTGATTTTTCAATGGTGTTGGTGCACCTGAAAAACTGGGATAACCTTGATTGTCAAAAGTGACAGCAACATCAATACTGCCAATATAAGTTAATTTTGTTTTATTTCTAATCTAGTAAAACAAAAGGTGATCAGAAATGAAACTGTTTAGAGTAGACATGACTTTGCAATCAGTTGCATGCATGTAATTTAAATTTACAAATCATTTTATCCAGTTGTCATATTAACTTGATATTTTAAGTTTATATACTGCTTGCGTCCATCAGTCATCCACAAGCGTCAGACATGATTATCACATTTGAACAAAAAAAATTTATAATTGAGAGTATTTCTGTAATGCTACGAAAGTTAATGGAATAAAAGAGTAAGTAAACAAGAATAAACAAAGAAATTTGCAGTAGAGTTTATGAACTGAAATCTATTTACTTCTGCTTACAAATGTCAATGTCAAATTAATGTGACAACAAATCACAGCCAATTGCAAACATGAGACTTATTTATATTCTTGCAATATCTTATCAATAATTCATTCTAAATTATAAAACAGTAAGGAAGATTCTGAAAATTCAACAGATGTCACCTTGTATTTGCCCTGTGCACATTTCCAACATTTTTGCCATTAGCAGCAGTGCTTAACAATACTTTTATGAAAATAGAAGACAAATAAAACACGGTAAAACAATTGGTGTTATAGTAATTATTATTTATTATGGATAAAGAAATTTACATTGGTTTTCTGCTGATTTGGTATAAACACAAAATGCATGCACTACAAATTTTGTGATGTTACTGTAGCTACCATGATTTACTTTTGTTTTCACTAAGAATCAAGAAAGAATAACAAAAACTGTCAGTAATTTATAATTATGATATACTAATGAAGCTCTCCATACTCTTTAAATCCAAATTTTTCATTGTTCCTGTTCATATCACAACCCTGGAAAATAAAACTTCATTGTTCCGTTAGTGTTTTACTATAAATTATTGCATTCCAATTATGAAACAACTTGTAGTCCATTGAATTTCCAGTATGCCTATCTTTATTGTATGATATTGATATTTTATGTGATTTATGCCATATTTGAGCATTATCTTACATCCTGTCCATTACACTAAATGAGGTTATGTTTCTGTTTTCATATAAATATTGTAGCTTTTCACATTAGATGGTGTGCAACTGCAATGTGCATCAAAGCCAGTTGATTGTGATACCAAGTACCAACACTAAACAAAAGACGATCGCAAATTGAGCTTAATAACGATTTTCTTTCCGTTAGAGGCGCTGTTATTCTAGATTAAATTTGACAAGTTGTACGTCAGTTTATAAGTTTGAGGTTATTAAAATTTAAGTGTTAGAAAAAAGTAATTATTAATGCCTTGCTGTTGCGTATTGTTTATTCTTTGCAAAGTTTGTATGAGCAAGTGTATATTTTCTGTTACCTCGTCGTCATCTTCATTACTTTTACAATTATGTTTTTATAAATTGCTGTAAAACAGATTTTGTAGTGGTTGCGCAACCGTTTCTGAATAAATCGGATTAATCCGGATAACTATGTCATGAAATTTGTATGATCAGATCAAAAATACAAGTTAAGTTTCCGAAAACACATTATTTATTAATTTTTCTAAAATTTAACTTTTAATAACCTCACACTTATAACCTGACGTTTAAACTTGTCAAATTTAATGTAGGACAACAGCGCATCTAGCGGAAAGAAAACTGTTATTGAGCTCAATTTGCGATCGTCCTTTGTCTGGTGTCGGTACTTTATATCACAATCAACTGGCTTTGATGTGCATATCACAGATATTATTGACAACTTGATTAAGGTTAGGTAAAAATGAAGGTTATGTTTTTTAACATACTGCATTGGTTATGCTGCCAAATTTGCATTAGCTGAAATTACTTTATTACAATTATAATGTGGGATAATTTCAATAACTTTGTATTATTTTAATAATTTGACAATAAATTGCAATTTTGTATTTTTGTAACCACTTTAGTGATGCAAATAATTGCGTTTGTTTGATTTACATTTTAAAGTCGGTGGAAAATTTGCAACATGAGGTATTAACAGCCTACAGAAACAAAATTTTCAGTTTTGCCATGCATCAAAATATAATATCTTTTGTTGTGATGTCACTTAACAAATATAAAAGCATTGCTTGCCTTACTGTTTTATCATGTGGAAAGGATTAATAACGCATGTATTTGAATTGTCCATGGAGGTGTTCAAATACCAAACATTTTAGCATGACATCAGCACCAGAAAAATTTAAATGGGTGATGTATGGCTTCAAATAGACGTTTAGAGAAACATTTGAAAATAATTATTGTTGAGAAGGTATTAAGTGCAACCAATAAAAATATATCCAGGCTTGTAAGTTACATACATAATCTAGAAAATAGAGTTCTGTTGACACTTGTTAGTTTCATAATTTGAGGTTAAGTATTTAAGATTTTCACTTTTTGGCAATTCAGGAATTGAGGATGACAACAACGAAATCAAATTGAAACTATGTACAAACAAATAATATAATTGAGCACAAAAAAGGCTTGAATTTCACTTAATAACAATTTAGAGAGATCTAAAACCTCAGCCACAAATAACAGCAAAAGGTTTTCAAATTTCATAACATTCTACTGAAAACATTTTTGTTTAGAGTATCGTAACATTTGATTGTAAAAATTAGTCCAAGCGGCAACTATAAAGTGTCCATCATCTGGCACCCGACTAATTGATGAAAAAAATTAAAGTAGATATTATAAGGAAAAAGAAAGGAGACAATTATAAGTCCATTATTCACTTGGTACATTACTGATGTGCTAATTGATGATGACATTAGTCTTCAGATTTTTAATATGAAGTGTCAGATAATGACACTTCATATGTCAAAAATCTAACCTTAAACACACAGAATTAAATCATACTAGAAATCAAGCATGCAATTCGACCAATTAGTGCGTTGGTCACATACTAAATGCATAATGGGCTCATAATTGCCTCATTAATTACAATCGTGCCAGGATTTGCTTAGACTTTTTTTCCTTATAATATTTACTTTAAATCTTCTTATAAATTAGTCGGGCGTTAGATGACACACAGACAACATTTTTACAGTTGCCATTTGGACTCTTATCAAAAATGGTATTGGTAAAATAAATAACAAATAATGACTCAAATATTGAATTTTTAGTTTAGATACATTTAAATTCATTGTGTTGTTAACCTAAACTACATTAAATGGACACAATACGTAGTGTGATAACAGTGTTTGTAAACATATTACCAAACTTTTAACACAAAATAAAATTTATTTCAACTTATCAAAGACGAACCAAGTATACTTTTTGCAAAAAAAGGAAAACATTATTAAATGACCAGATGTGGCCCGGGGGCGGACCACCCCCCGCCCAGATACGCCACTGTGTAAACTTGTATGAATGACAATGATGTTTATACTTAATAATCGAAACCCGATACTTTCATATCAGTGAGCTAATTAAAAGGCAATTATACACTGTCCAGTTCAGTACGGCAATGCTTTTAGAGGCAAGTGCATGTGATTCCACTGCAACTATCCCATATTATTATTGATTAGATTAAATTTAATTTAAACCCATTCTTTTTCAATAAAAAAGTGACTAAGTTTCAAATTTGTTAAAAAATCGTGTTAGCTTTGTTTGCAGTTCAAACATGACAATCTGATTTTTGAGTAAACGTAAATAATAATATTCATGGTTACGCATCCCCATGGTAGGGTAGACAGGTAGATAGATACATACATACATACACAGAGGACAATTGACGAATATTATATTTGATAATTTTTCATGTTAATTTGAATTTATAATTCAAGCATTTAATTGTACTTGAATGTCATCAATTGAAAGTTGTAAGTTTATTTTGGGGGTATTAAATAATGTAGACTTGGCTCAATTCTTATCTTAACTGATTTAATGTTTCTTTTGTTCAAGTCTTTAAGTTTGAATTTGCTTAATTACACTTTCAGCACAAAAAACCCTACAAATATTCAATATTGAAATGAAATCTAAGATGAAAGCACATACTATGACAGAAGACGTAGTTTTTTGGAAATGGATTTCTTTGAACACACTTGCACTTGTCACAGAAACCTCAGTTTATCATTGGTCCATGGAAGGCGATTCAACACCAGTTAAAATGTTTGATAGGTAAATTAATTTATTAATAATTACTAAAAGCAAGAAAATTTATTTTTTGCATGACCACCTTTAAAGTTGGCACTTTACAACTTGTCAATGTCAAAAGTTGACAATTATAAACATTGGCAATAAATTTGTTGTATCGATGTTATAATGAATTTATGATACGCACTTGCGATCTTGGCCAACTTCATATTTCATTTTTTTTTTCTTTTTTTGTTTTTGTTTAACTCATCAACTATCAAATATCAAATATTGATCTGCATTGTGAATGCATTGTTGAGTTATTTCTAATTACATTTTGACATGGAAACACAGCGATTCAAATTCAGAATGGAATCCTAATCCACCTGAAATCCAAGAAGACGCTACAAATGCAACTTTGAATTTATTACTCATGAAGTCACGCAAAGTATACGAAAAGTATTGCAGATACGAAGACCCATCAATCAAGAACTTTCACTGTCATTAATGATAACGACAGTGACATTGATTATCTTGCTCTTTATCGAAAATATGCAGGCTTGCATTTTGATAAATCTGTTTCTTTTTAAAATACAGTAATGGACATTGTACAAATCAAGTTGTTGGTATTAACACTTTTGGATGTCTACCATCTTGCTAGATATTTAAATATGAAAGATCTGCATCTCTTCATGGGCCACTGCCTTTGATGCTTGTCAGCGAAGCTGCTGGCTAATGCGGTGGCTGACTTATTAAGACTAAAAAAATATGGTGAGTAGAAATCATCAAATGCAGACAAAGACTACATAGATGATTCCCTCACCAATAAAATCAAGACGACATTGGAAATTCTGGGAAACCCAACTACATCATCAAGTGCTAGCACTAACGATTTCAATGTGGGTTTCAATATCCACACAACTATCACCAATACTGATTCTTCTCAAAACTCCATAATCAGTAGTAGTTTAAAATCTTCTCTTGTGACTTCAGACGTAACCATTCAAAACTGTTCAAACTTCACCATAAATTTAACTGTTAATAATAACAGAAATAATATATAATACGATTTCATTATCATTTCTTGTTGAATTTATTATAAACTAGAAGTTACTAATTAGTTAAATATATGTATTTGCTCAAAATGAGTTTCTTTTTGTTTTCTTTAAAATGTGGTCATGCAAGAAATATTGTATACAGCTAGAGTGTTTATTTTGAATTCGTAAGGTTTAAACCTCTTACTCATTCAAAAACCTCCACTTGATGCTCTTGTTATATAAATAACTAATATAACACCAAACATTTTGTTCATAAAAATTGTAAAAGTTGATATGAATTATTTTTCTTTTTCTTATAGACATTCTTCATTAAATGGATGCCAAATTATTAATTATCGTACAGATCCTAAACAAAATTGGTTGCTTTTAGTTGGTATTAGTGCTCAACAGAGTCGAGTAGTTGGAGCAATGCAGTTATATTCTGTAGAACGTAAATGTTCTCAGCCTATTGAGGGACATGCCGCCTCTTTTGCCACATTTAAATTGGAAGGAAATCCTGAAGCATCCACCCTGTTTTGCTTTGCTGTACGTACTGTTCAAGGTGGAAAATTGCATATTATTGAAGTAAGTGAAAACTTGAAGTACTGATTTCTAGTTTTACATCAAAAATGACATTAATTTGTTATAGGTAGGACAAAGTCCTGCTGGGAACCAGCCTTTCCCAAAGAAAACTGTGGACGTGTTCTTCCCCCCTGAAGCACAAAACGATTTTCCAGTCGCTATGCAGGTGTCTTCAAAGTACGATGTGATATACTTAATTACTAAGTATGGTTATATTCATATGTACGATATCGAAAGTGGAACTTGCATTTACATGAATCGTATTTCGAGCGAAACTATTTTTGTAACCGCTCCACATGAAAGCACCGGTGGTATTATAGGTACGTTTCATTGAAATTGAGCTTCTATAATTACTTAAGACTTAGACTGACCTAATCTTATTGTGTATTTAGGTGTCAACAGAAGAGGACAAGTTTTGTCTGTGACTGTGGATGAAGATAATATTATTCGATATGTAAATACGGTATTACATAATGCAGATCTGGCACTACGTCTTGCTGTTCGTAATAACCTTGCTGGTGCAGAAGAACTGTTTGTTAGCAAATTTCAAATGCTCTTTCAAAATGGGCAATATGCTGAAGCTGCTAAAGTTGCTGCAAATGCTCCTAAAGGTTGTATTTATAACTGGCTATGTATGGCTTTGCCACTGTAATGTCTTTTGTTTCTTTGATGTAACTTTTGTTTTATGAGTGGTTTTAAGAAATAATGATTTCATGCCCAATGCTTAAATTAATTTATCCATACCTCACTAATTTATAATCAATTTTTTAATTCATGATACTCGATTTGTAGGAATCCTAAGAACACCCAATACAATCCAAATGTTTCAACAAGTGCCAACACCAGCAGGTCAAAATAGTCCGTTGCTTCAGTATTTTGGTATTCTTCTAGATCAAGGGCAACTTAATAGGTAAATATATGAAATATACACGTGCTGATCAACAATTTGAAAACAGCTGTGTTTGTACTTTCATTCATTATTTTTATCTTATTAAGAATGCACATGCAGACTAGAGTGCTTTGATGATATAGATTTGACAGATATATGTCAGGGTTAATAATGCCACTTAATGGCGATGGCCAAAAATTAATTAATGCCATCCCCAATTTTCAGAATTTCAAAACTTCATCCATTATATATACAGTGTGTCCAAGATAAGAATGCACAGCATGGGGATCTTGGAAATGGTAAGAGATACAGCATCGGTTAAATGGGATGAAAGTTGGCTAGTTATAGGACCTTTTTGTTGGCGTTTGCAAAATCTAGATATCTTGGATAGTTTCCGAGATATTTAAAAAAAGTAGATTTCTCAATTTTCATTATTTTTTTTTTATTTATTTGAAGAGATACCAGAAAACCTAAAGCACTTTTTCATTGCCACTTTTTGTTTTCTATTATAATATGCTAACAAAATTCCTGTACTACGTTTCAGTTTCGAGTAACCATCATCAACCTTAGTTTTTTAAATAGGCGGAAAAACAACTGAAAATTGTTTTTGATAGCTATTGTTGTCATGATTCTAATGATGTAAACATGATAAGGTTATTTTGGTTTCGATTTTTTTGTGTTGAACGCTGCTGTGACCAACTGTAATAATTGCTGTTCATCTTCAAGATTTTGGTTGAGCACATGATTCTTGACATAACCCCAGAGGAAAGGTGCTAGATCAGGTGATCGTGCAGGCCAGGGTACTGCAGAATGCATTAATTTATAGCATAAGAAATCAAAATAACCCTATCATGTTTACATCATTAGAATCATGACAACAAGAGCTATCCAAAACAATTTTCAGTTGTTTTTTCGTCTATTTAAAAAACTAAGGTTGATGATGGTTACTCGAAACTGAAACGTTGTACAGGAATTTTGTTAGCATATTATAATAGAAAACAAAAAGTGGCAATGAAAAAGTGCTTTAGGTTTTCTGGTATCTCTTCAAATAAATAAAAAAAAAATAATGAAAATCGAGAAATCTACTTTTTTTAAATATCTCAGAAACTATCCAAGATATCTAGATTTTGCAAACGCCAACAAAAAGGTCCTATAACTAGCCAACTTTCATCCCATTTAACCGATGCTGTATCTCTTACCGTTTCCAAGATCCCCATGCTGTGCATTCTTATCTTGGACACACTGTGTATCAATCATACCCTGTAAACATTAAAGTCACTTGATGCTTATGATAAAATATTTATTTATAAGTGATCATTTGAGAGTTATTGCATTTCTGAAATCTGCTAATCGATAAATCTCAAAAAAATCCAAACATAACCTAACTATTAACTTTGTTCCATTTTAATTTGTCTCGATATGCTTTCATTATTATGATGAATTTAGTGAGTTTCAATAAATATTTAGTATTACAATAACTTTTGTGTACGTGGAGTTGAAATACTTTTAGTATTATTGTTTTTTGGATGGCATGCAAAAACTATTCAAAAATTATAGAGTTTGTAAGATAGGAAACTAACATATGACCACCAGTACAGTAAAAAGCGACTATGATTTTGAGATCTAGTACCTTTCTGAAACGCAAAGATGACTCTGACATACGATATATTTTATAAGTTGACACACAGATATCGCCATAACAAAACATGGTGCATAAAAAAGAAACTCATATTTTTAAAATAAATTTTATATAAATAATGGGTCCTATTATGAATGCTCTATTAAATATAAAAGAACGTTTTAATAGATGCCTATTAAAAAAAGATAGATAATTTTGCAAAATTTTTTAGCTTAAAATGAAGATTTGCTAATAGTTGCCATAAAATTAGTAGATGTTTTTTTAATTGATGGTTTAATATATCATTCATAATACCACCCAATGATTTATTAACAAAAAGTTATGCACATTGAAAAGATGGGACATAAGAAAAGAAACTGATTTTTAAAAATAAATTTTAGTAATAAAAGTTATGTACATTGTACATTGTTTTTTATTTCCTTTATCAAAATCTTCCACCAGCAAGTATTTTGTTAATTACAATTGTCAAAGTGGCTCTTTATCAAAGTCACTTCTAAATTACCACCCATATTCCAAAATAAAAATACACGATAACACTAAAATGAGAACGTGCCTTACATTGACATAACCACAAAGATCACAAACACAGAATAAAAACAAAATAAATTACAGTAGATAAAGTAGTCAACTTTAATAAGTGTTATTAAATAACTACTTGTTGCCGTTCTGAGATTACAGATGGCACTCCTATAGTTTGTAGTCGCCCCGTTTCCAATCTTACTAACTCGATAATCTTTGACTCTATTGAAATATTGTACTGTCCCATTCCTCACTGAATTTTATATATTTTGATTTGCTCATCTGAAAGCCATTACTTTTCTATGGTTTTATGTATGATTGATACATCCTATTTTTAAATAATTGCTTTTATACTTGCAGATATGAATCGCTGGAACTTTGTAAACCAGTTCTTCTTCAAGGTCGCAAGCAACTTTTAGAAAAATGGCTTAAAGAAGATAAATTGGAATGTTCAGAAGAACTAGGAGACCTTGTGAAACAAGCTGATCCTACATTAGCATTATCAGTATATCTCAGAGCTAATGTTCCAGCAAAAGTAAGTTATAGTTCTGGAATATTACTAGTTTTGTTTACGAGGATGTATATTTTACATTAGACAATTGTGTTCTTACATTAGAATGGTTTTAAAATGTAAAGATGTAAATTAAAACTACCTTGTAAACCATGATAAACATGTCTGAGTATAAAATCCATTTTTGCATAACGTGCTGGATCTTTATATTTTGAAACTGTTCTGGTTGCATCTTATAATCTTACTAACAAGGAGACAATGAATCCAGCAGGTTGAGAATCGGGATGCCAATTTTTGTGGTGATTCTAGAGGCTGAAAAATATATATGTATCTTGACATTTTGTCAAATGCTCTGTAGTTTGAAAATATCATGCTGCATTGCAAGTTTGATTCCCCTATTCCTTAACTTTTGTTTCTTTACTTTTCTTTTTTTTTTTATTGTTACTTGCTAGTTTGGAAAAAGTTCATTGTTTAAATTAATTGTTTGAATTAAATTATTGTAATGTTTAATAAAACATTTATTTATTTTTAATGTTTATTTAAACTAAGTCTGTTACAATTTATTTCTAATATTTATTTACACTAAATTTATTTCTATATGTACAGAATAATTTATTTATATTGCTAATTACACATTTATTTTGTTCGTAACTATGAGTTTATTCACTGTAGAACTAACTGCCAACTCTATTCCTGTTGCATTTATATTCGTTTCCTAGTTTTTCTCGATGAGCCTAGAAGGTTGCGCCTCTTCTCACACATTTGACGGTCAGAATGACTGGATAGTTTGAGACTTCTTTGGTATATTCCATTAGTTGCACATTACATTATGTTTTAAAGTTTTATTTCTATTTTATTTTTTATGCAATTTGCATATCATCTGTTCTTTTCTATCACATTTCAAACTGCATATTTGGTAGACATTTGTAAATGAATTTTTTAAATTATTTCTATTGATTCATTATTATTATTAATTATATTCAATACGAATAAATTGGGAAGGAAGATAAGAAGAAATAAGTACCAGAATTTTTATACAAACATTTATTTTAAATTATATTACAATTTAAATTAATTTAAAAATCTCTACCGCAGGTAGGATTTGAATCCACGTACCCTTATCTCGCGTAAGGTGCATTAACCAACTGTGCTACCGAGGCAGGTATTCTAGTTGGCTATATAAGTTTGAATCTTTCTAGGTATTAAATTTAATAATTTTTCTGAGTTACTCACTCATGACAAACATTAAACTATTAATGAGATCTTTATACTAGGTGTACGTAGGTTTGAATCCTACCTGCGGTAGAGATTTTTAAATTAATTTAAATTGTAATATGACCTATATTATAAAGATGTCATTAATAGTTTAATGTCTGTCATGAGTAAGTAACTCGAGAAAATTATTAAATTTATTTATTTCGTTGCAAAACATCAAACAAGAGAGTTGCGAGTGAATTAATGAATGTATTTTGATAGCATTGTTGCATGAAGACAGCTGTCAGTTACTTTGCAGAACTTCCACAGAATCTTGAATTTTTTTGATGAAATTCTTTACTTGCCAGAAAAAGCACACATTACATGGTTGGTAGTATTGCATACAGTGTAGCAGTTGTTGCATATTGGGTCGTATAAGAATGTGTGATACTAAAATCTCTCAAAAAAACTTCTGTAGTTTTTTTGTCTGTATCAGAGAGAATTTGTTTGTCGTACATCAGCATGATACTCGCAACCAACTTCATCTTTGAAATTTCACAATCCGTTTTTGAAATCTTTCTGCTTCCTTTAATATTTCTGATATATGTAATGCATTTTTCAATTTAATGTATCAGATCACTTTTCTTTGCTGGATCTTAAATGTTGATTTAAATTAGGTTACCCATGTTTTGGATGCTGCAAACGAGAAGTTTTCAAATTGTCAAAATTCAAATTGTTTTGACACCATCGAGTTAACTGATGTTTACTCTGAAGTGCCTTTCCTCCATGTTTGTTAATGGTTTTCAAACCTCACTTGAGATGTTTTCTAACTAAATTGGCAATTTTATAAATTTTTATTTTTATTTCTAATGGGCAAAATTTGCAATCTTTCCCTTCTTGCTTTATGGTTCATAAAGACTATCTGGCTGCAAAGGAGCTAATGTGCTGAATTAACAGGTGCTTAGAAGTATCTGCTTTCTCCGGTGATGAATCACATGTTACCAGCTCTTCTGATTCGTCTGGTGAATGATAGTCTTCATAGAAGTTGAAGTCTTTCATAATATCAATACAGGCTTCAGCATTTTCTTTTTCAGTAATATCGCTTTATTGCTAGTAATGACATCACTCAGAGTTCCTTCTCAAATTCTTGAGGACTAATGTGTTAATACAAACTTTCAAACCATTTATAATGTCTTCATTATTACCTCCACTTGCAGATGGTTCATTAATGACACTTTCAATTTTGGATATTTTTAAAATTCACTTTTTTCTGCTTTTTTTTGCTCATTTGCAATTGCGATTGTTTGTGACTGGTTCCAGATGGTTTCCATTCTCTCCCTCAAATGTTTCACATCAATGTCACCTACGTAAAGGTTTTGCAGATAGCACCAACGATGAGACTGCAAAGGGATAAAACATTTTTTCGCTTGGAGTGTGAACAACTTTTCTTGAATACAGTTCACCTATTTCATCAATTTTCTACAGATTGAAATACGAAAATAGGTAACAAGAATTTGTGAAGATATTCTTGTGCGTGCTTGGTTGGCATTGAAAATAATTTCACAAAGAAATTTCCTTGAAAATGTCTATCAAATATATTTTATTTTGAAATATGATAAAAAATAACAATAAATACAAATAACGTTAATACGAAAATAAGAATAGAACTTTAAAATATAATTTAATTTAAACAAATAAAAAAAAGAAAAAGAAACAAAAGTTACAGAATAGGGAATTGAACTTGTGCTACACATGTTATCAGACAACCAGTCTATACACTGTTCACGATGTTTCTGGGTCGTATATGGCTGTGGCAGAACGAGTACTGTAAACCGGGCTGTTTATCTATTAACTCGGCTTGTGAAATCTTATTTATGCTTAATGTACTTTAAGGTTATGATTTTATGACAGTTTGACCTCACGCTGGTGCCTTTTTTTTTGTAAATCTAAATCGATTACGCTAAAAGATTATTTCATGAAAATTTCTATTTATTTATATTTATAAATCAAAGTTTTATGTTTTTATTTATAATCTTTGGCATTCTTTTTAATTGACATTAATAAATGCAAAATATAAAAAAAATTGACCTTTTTAACAAAGCAAAACTAATTTGTACTAAATGTTTATGCAAAATTTTTGATCGCGCAATGGCGCCAAAAACAGACGCAGATACGGAAATTTTCAAGAAAAAAAGGAAGCAACACTTCCAACTAAACAAATTGAAAGCATGGCCTGTTACAACCCAGAAACATTGTGAACGTTGTATACTAATTGTGCCACTTGGGTTGGTTGTTGACCAACCTAACAGGTCGTCTCTTACACCACTGCTGCACAGTGCAATATTTTCAAAAGGTCAAAACTTGAAAACTACGGAGCATTCAACAAAACATCAAGACACTTAAATTTTCTTTGGCATCTAGAATCTTCACAAAAATTGGCATCCCGATTCCCAAAGTGCTGAATGCATTGTCCTCTTATAAGTTTTTTTTCTGCATTGATTAAATAATAACTTTTGTCTTTAGGTCATCCAGTGTTTTGCAGAAACTGGCCAATTCCAAAAAATTGTTTTATATGCTAAAAAAGTATCGTATACACCAGATTATATCTATTTATTACGTTCAGTTATGAGAACTAATCCAGATCAAGGTGCAACCTTTGCAGCTATGCTTGTGGCAGATGAAGAACCCTTGGCAGATATCAACCAAATTGTAGACATTTTCATGGAGCAAAATATGGTGCAACAATGTACCGCTTTCTTGTTAGATGCCCTTAAACATAACAGACCAAGCGAAGGTCATTTACAAACGAGACTTTTGGAAATGAATCTGATGTCTGCTCCACAAGTTGCAGATGCAATCTTAGGAAATAACATGTTTACACATTATGATAGAGCACACATAGCGCAGCTTTGTGAAAAGGCGGGACTATTGCAGCGTGCCCTTGAACATTATACTGATTTGTATGATATAAAAAGGGCCGTTGTCCATACACATTTACTACCTGCTGATTGGTTAGTTGGATTCTTTGGAACTTTGAGCGTGGAAGACAGCTTGGAATGCCTTAAAGCAATGTTGACTGCGAATATTAGACAAAATTTACAAATATGTGTTCAAATTGCAACTAAATACCATGAACAATTAACTACAAAATCATTAATTGATTTATTCGAAAGCTTTAAGAGCTATGAAGGTTAGTTTCGTTTTTGTTACAGAATGAATTTGTGAAATTATCGAATTGTCTTGATTTTTAGGACTTTTCTATTTCTTGGGTTCAATTGTCAACTTCAGTCAAGATCAAGAAGTACATTTCAAATACATTCAAGCAGCTTGCAAGACGGGACAAATTAAAGAAGTTGAACGCATATGTCGTGAAAGTAACTGTTACAATCCAGAACGTGTAAAGAATTTCTTAAAAGAAGCCAAACTAACAGATCAATTACCCTTGATAATTGTTTGTGATCGTTTTGATTTCGTTCACGATTTAGTTCTGTATTTGTACCGAAATTCTTTGCAAAAGTATATTGAAATTTATGTCCAAAAGGTGAATCCCAGTCGTTTACCAGTTGTTGTTGGAGGTTTATTAGATGTAGATTGTTCGGAAGATATAATCAAGAATTTAATTCTTGTTGTGCGTGGACAGTTTTCCACAGATGAACTTGTTGAAGAAGTTGAAAAGAGAAATCGTTTGAAGTTATTACTACCATGGCTTGAAAGTCGTGTACACGAAGGTTGCGTAGAACCAGCCACTCATAATGCTCTTGCCAAAATTTATATAGACTCGAATAATAATGCAGAACGCTTCCTAAAAGAAAATCAGTGGTACGATTCGCGTGTTGTTGGACGTTATTGTGAAAAACGTGATCCTCATTTAGCTTGTGTTGCTTATGAACGTGGACAATGTGATCGAGAACTTATTGCTGTATGTAACGAGAATTCTCTCTTTAAGTCTGAAGCACGTTATTTAGTTAAAAGACGTGACGGTGAACTATGGGCAGAAGTTTTAAACGAAAATAATCCTTACAGAAGACAGCTTATAGATCAGGTTGTACAAACTGCTTTAAATGAAACTCAAGATCCCGAAGATATTTCTGTTACTGTTAAGGCTTTCATGACAGCTGATTTACCAAACGAATTAATTGAATTATTAGAAAAGATAGTGTTAGACAATTCTGTATTTTCTGATCATCGTAACTTACAAAATTTGCTTATTTTAACAGGTATGTAGGTCTTTAGATTGCATCTTATTGATAATAAACGAATGTTTTTACAGCTATAAAGGCAGATGCTACTCGCGTTATGGATTACATAAATCGTCTAGACAATTATGATGCACCTGATATTGCCAACATTGCTATAAATAATCATTTATATGAAGAAGCTTTTGCAATATTCAAGAAGTTTGATGTAAACACTTCTGCTATACAAGTTTTAATCGATCAAGTTAATAATTTGGATAGAGCGTATGAATTTGCAGAAAGATGTAACGAACCAGCTGTTTGGAGCCAACTTGCAAAAGCTCAACTTAATCAAGGGCTTGTAAAAGAAGCGATTGATTCATACATTAAAGCAGATGACCCAAGTGCTTACATGGCCGTGGTAGAAACAGCATCTAAAAATAATTCTTGGGAAGATCTCGTAAGGTGAGTTATTTTTTTGTTTTACACTAGAAGCATTTAAATTAATTTGATAATTCTTAAAGGTATTTACAAATGGCACGCAAGAAGGCTAGAGAAAGTTATATAGAATCTGAACTTATTTATTCTTATGCCAAGACTGGTCGTTTGGCTGATCTAGAAGAGTTTATCAGTGGTCCTAATCATGCTGACATTCAAAAGATTGGGGATCGCTGTTTTGAAGATAAAATGTATGATGCAGCGAAATTATTGTACAATAACGTATCCAATTTTGCACGATTAGCTATTACTTTGGTGCATTTGCGTGAGTTCCAGGTAAAGATGCAATTTCTTTTATAAAGTTTTGTTTATCCTAATTATTATTAATTTGTAGGGAGCTGTTGATAGTGCTCGTAAAGCAAATAGCACAAGGACGTGGAAAGAAGTATGTTTTGCGTGTGTTGATGCTGAAGAATTTAGATTAGCTCAAATGTGTGGCATGCATATTGTAGTACATGCTGATGAATTGCAAGATCTCATTAATTATTACCAAGATAGGGGTTACTTTGAAGAACTTATTGGACTTTTAGAGGCTGCTTTAGGTTTAGAACGTGCACATATGGGAATGTTTACAGAATTAGCGATACTTTATTCAAAATATAAACCAGCTAAGATGAAAGAACATTTGGAATTGTTCTGGTCACGTGTTAATATTCCAAAGGTAATTTGTGTTACTTCTGTTTGATAAAATTGTATACGACTGTGGTTTTTATTTCTAGGTTCTTCGTGCTGCCGAACAAGCACATCTTTGGGCAGAATTAGTATTTTTGTACGACAAATATGAGGAATACGATAATGCTGTTTTAGCAATGATGGCACATCCTACAGAGGCATGGAGAGAGGGTCACTTTAAGGATATTATAACTAAAGTTGCCAATATTGAATTGTATTATAAAGCTATTCAGTTTTATTTGGATTATAAACCATTGTTATTAAATGATTTATTGTTAGTACTAGCACCACGTATGGATCACACAAGGTTTTTATTTTATTAAATAATTGTAATTCCATATTAATTAATTTGAAATTGAAATTTCAGAGCAGTTGCATTCTTCTCTAAAACGGGACATTTGCAACTAGTGAAATCGTACCTTCGTTCTGTTCAGACTTTGAATAATAAAGCGATAAACGAAGCTTTAAATGCATTGTTAATAGACGAAGAAGATTATCAAGTATGTTGTAATTACATTATATTGTATTGCATAAACTAAATAAAATATTTTTAGGGTTTGAGAATGTCCATAGATGCATTCGATAACTTTGATAATATTGGTCTCGCTCAGAAACTAGAAAAACACGAATTAACAGAATTTAGACGTATAGCAGCTTATTTATATAAGGGTAATAATCGATGGAAACAAAGTGTCGAATTATGCAAAAAGGATAGATTATTCCGTGACGCTATGGAATATACAGCTGAATCTAGACAAAGTGATCTCGCTGAAGAGTTGTTAGCGTGGTTCCTTGAAAGAAAAGCATATGATTGTTTTGCAGCATGCTTATATCAGGTAAGTACAGTATTAAGTTTTGTCTTTTTAATATTAATTTGTTTGTTTTATTAATTATTAAGTGCTACGACTTGCTGAAACCAGATGTAATATTAGAATTAGCTTGGAAACACAATATTATGGACTTCGCTATGCCTTATTTGATTCAAGTAACTAGGGAATTAAGTGTAAAAGTAGAGAAATTAGAACAATCTGAAGCACAAAGGGAAAGTGAATCTGCCGAAGAAACTCACAAACCTATGATGATGCCTGAACCCCAGCTTATGCTAACGGCTGGACCAGGCATGGGTAAGTGTTTTTCTTTACTCTACATTTAAATGTATTTAGTTATAGAAAGAGATTTTGATTCATAGGAAATTAAGTTTGTATTGTATCCTACCAATCAATTGAAGTTATAAATTTGGTTGTTTATAATTTATTTTGTCGACATGTTCGTACTATGCAAAATTTATTTTCTGCTTTTATAAGTTGATCAAATTCATGTTATGCCTTGTAAGGAGACAATTTTAGCAAATTACTTTAATATCTAAATCTTTCTCTGTAATCAGAAATAAAGGTGATACTTAATTCTAACACTTAATATTCCATTATCGTTTAATCGTTTGAAACTGACTTTATTTAAACCGATTAAAACATTCAGTTTACAAAATCTAATTTGCCCTTCCTCATAATAATATCAAAGTACCATACCTTATTATTTCTTGTACTTCTTTTAACATACCACAAAAATTTAAATTCTAACCTATAATAATCCATTTCAACATATTTTAGACGTTTGTTGACAGATTCTACCCTATGACTATAGATGTGTTCAAGACACGTAACATTCTGTGCACACTGATATACTAAGTTCAATTCTAGAGCAATCTAATTGAACAGCTAGATGCCTTTAGAATATTATAACCTAACTTTGCTCTGAATCAAATCAATTGCTCTGAACTACAGCTGTAATTTTTTTGTTATCAGCTGAAATGAAGTGATAACAAGCAATTTGTTTGCATTAAACAAAATTGAGTGGAGCAATGGGGTACTAAATGTCATTTTTTCTTGTGGAATTGAAAAATATCAAAACAAAACTAAATACATATTTTCTTATTTTTCAAAAATCCCGTCGCCACCATAAGTATAAAATATTCGATAGGGAGAGGTCTCTCCGGAATGTTCTATCAACTACCTGACCGCATGCTTATGGACACCACCTCCACTACTTTTGTCTTCATTATCTTATCAAATGCGGTTTTCAGATACAAAAAGTGGTTTTTCGAAAAAAAAAAGCCTTATTATTCTAATTATTTAGTTTATTAATATTGTACTTATGATGAATAAAATGAGATGGCAAGATGTCTCCCAACACCTCGATCGACCACCTGACCACATAACTATGGACCTGACTTCTACATTCTACCATCAAATCTGATTTTAGTTACAAGGTGTGCTTTTTCAAAAAAGTGGTGTATTACACTTTTTTATGTATTTTTACCTTCTCTTCGTGATGGTTAAGGTTTTGAGTTGATAGGACGAAAAACCGAAAGTAACGAATTCACAAGAAATTTTAAAATTTTCTATCTGCAAAGTTCCTCTGGTTATTTTAACTGAATTTAGAGGTGAAATGTACAAAGATTTGGAAGAGCTACATCCTGAATCTCCCAAATCACCCAAAGATAATGGAACTAGAAGGTATAGAAGGGGAATGGCAAGATTTGGAATTTGCTTATAGAATCATATACAGGTCACTAAAGTACATTTACTGCAAAAGATTCGTCTCTCTAGCTCAAAGGATGTTCATTTCAGGCCCATATTTACATCATTTCAGGCCCATATTTACACCATTTCCAGTTTTTTGCGTTTTCGACCTAGAAGACTTTGTAGGAAAAAAGTGCATTAGATCTTTTTTGTTCCCCATTTCACAGCGCATCAAGTAGTTACAACTACATTTTCCTAGGAACTCGGATATCAACTCGAAAAGGTCCAAAAGACAAATTACGTTTTCTTCTTCTAATCAACCCCAAAAAATGGCAGAACGCTACAGATATCCACCTACACCTGGGCTTGTCTTTTTTCTTGCTCATAAATAGGATGTGAACAATGATGCCATAAATGTATTTCCACTGAAATAGTGTTTGAAGAATTATGTTCAGACTCTTTCGAGGGCGATGTTTTTTATTTCGTTTTTATATGAAGTAGGCAGCATGTGCATTATTGACTCTTTCGAAGTTAAAAGCAACTGAATAATCCAACCCTGTTTTATTTTACTAAATAGCATGAAAGAATTGTTTTAACAACTCTCGCATGCTTTCACATCCATACTACCAGAGAAAATAAAATGTACACATGAGGCACATCACAACCACATATTTATAATCTTTTCAATTCAAGTTTCACTCCTGTATAATAAAGTTGGCGTTTTCAAATTCATCAACAAGTTTGTCTTCTTTATTGTTAGGCAAGGAAATAAAGCAGAAAAAAGGCCAAAGTAAAAAAAAAATTGCCAAGATGGATTTTGATGCGGTTTGCAGCGATCGATTCTGTGAGTTATCTAGAAAAAATGCTCCCTTTTAGTTTTTTTGACGTTTTTTGTTACTGCATTTCTTCAGAGGAAAAGTTTGAAAAAAAAATCGACAAAATGAGCCAAAATGAGCCAGATTTACTCACTTGGGGGTTTTTGGGGTCGCTGATCACGAATTTGAAGTCCAAATCATCCAAAAGTGTCATGATCATTGGGAAATTCGGAAAATTTGGACTTGTTCAAACAAAATAGCAAGCTATTGAATAACTATTCGAGTGATGTGTCATTTTATGTGTTCTTTTGGGTGGTGATCACGAATTTCAAGTTCAAATTATCAAAAAATGTCACTTGAATTTGGAAATTTGGAAAATCTGGACTTGTAAAAAACGAAATAGGAAGCTTTCGTATAACTATTCAGATTCGTGATGAGCACCCAAAAAAACATAAAATGACACGTTGCTCGCATCAAAATCCATCCTGGCGATTTTTTTTTTCTATCTTTTCTGCTTTATTTCCTTGACTATATTTAGATCCTGTATATTCCATATTGTCGACTTTCACTTAACCATATTTGTAACTAATGGCATCTTTGCTTACCTTACTGTTGCTTCCCCTAATATGTTCCTTACAATATCTTCAGTACCATCGCTCATATCCATTTGACTAGCTATTGCCATCAACTTATTGTTCATTTGGGTTTTTAGTATTTTCCCTATTTTATCTCTTTCCTTCCTGCATACTACACTCATCTCCTTATTACTTACCAGCCGATCAACAGATTTTATGATTTATCGGTTATCGATGGTCAGTTTTTAGTTTTTTGACCTATTTTCTTCTTTATTGTTATTTTCGATTGAATCTTCCTTTCTTTATTGCATTTCCATTCTGCTTTTTTTTATAATGTGCTTATATCTCATTTTAGTTGTATTTACTTCATTTTTTCTTTCCACTTTTTCCCTTTTTCTAATGTATTTTCTTTCTTCTCTAAATGTTAGATTATTGTTTGTAAATATTTCATTTTTGGGATGTCTTAATTTGCTTTTATTCTTTATTTGATAATTGTTCAATATAGCTACCCCTAGGAAAACGCCGTTTTGAGAGCAAGTTTTTGGTATCAGCAGGTAGAGAATTACTCACAGAACACAATTAGGTGGCCAGAGGTAAAGAAAATTAATCCAATTTTGGTGAAACCGACGAAAAACAAATACGATTTTTATGCACATCTGAGGTTATGTTGCACAATAGAAACAATGAAGTTTGCAACTAAATCAGCTGCTGCACACACTACCAACCGCCTACTGCAACATGACCCGCATATAAGAATTCCACTTCAAAGTTATGGGGGGCTGAAGCGAGGGGGTGGTTAAGTTAGAAGCAGTTAAACATTCATTTTTTAAGAATTCCATCCTAATCTTGTGGGGGGTCGAATTGAATGAATGAATTCATTCATGCTTGCGCGGGATCAATGTCCTCCAGGTGATTTAGGGAAATTGGGTTGTGGTACTGTCGGTTGGTACAGTGTCGGGGAGTAATAGAAATGTAGTCGCGATATTGTGGTGTCATGGCAGTCAGTATGCTTGTGAAGTGTCAAATTCGTCAATTTTCGAAGTTTTTTTAAAAAATTTCTAAGTGTTTGGCGTCGGAGAGGCCTTCTGCAGGTGTCTTGATTCTCTGAATGGATATACATGCATCGGTAAGGTTGAATCTTTACTGTAGAAGTTAAATCCTAGGGGTAGCTACATCGAACTGTTACCTTTTATTTTTATTTTTTCTTCAAAATTTTCCAATTCTATTATACAAGTATCGATAGTATTAGTATGGAAAAGTTCAGCTTTGTGGTGGCTGCTTTTTCGCTTAACCATAAAATCTAATAAATTAGTAATAATAAAATGAGTAGTATCTAAATTTAATAGAATTTCAAATGGCCCCCTCCTTTTCTATTTTTCCTAATTTGGTTGGAACTTCTTCTTCTTCTACAACTTTAACATTAATTTCTTTTGCTTTTTCTTAATCCTGCACTCCAGTTGGTTCTCATCAGCTACTTTCCCTATTTTTTTATGCACCTTTTGAAAACAAATTGCTCAGAAGTCTTAATTGAGTGAGCTTTAAGAATGTTGGAAGGATTTATGTCTTTAAGTACCACAAAGAATGTTACTACTGTATAGTATGAGAATTTCTGATGTGTAAAGTCAAATTGATTTTATGTTTCAATAAAAAGCGCTGTAGTTCAAACCTGAAATTCAAAATTTAAAAAATGAATAAAATTTGTATTTTCAATTGATTGGGTAGAATAAATAAATAAAATTGTTTGTTGTGTGTATTTTGCTTAAAATCCATTTAATTTCTAGGTATGCCACCACAGCAGTACGTACCAGCCCAAGCTTATCCTACCCAAGCTGCCTATCCTTCTCAAATGCCATACCAGGGGTATGGCATGTAATGTGAATAATTAGCTAGTTAGACACTTTTTAAAGTTAAACATACCTAAATAAATGACAATAGTTTTGAATTGAAGTCACATTTTAGAACTTACGTATACAACCAATTAATTCTATCTACCATTAATCATTTGTACTTGTTATTTAACTATTATTATTATTATTATTATGTTGATTGAAGAACACAAATTTATTATTTCGTAATATTTTTATTATTTAGTTATAGTGTAATATCTTTAAATGAATAAAAATAACTTATCTAATCAGCCTAATTATTGTTTAAATAGATGGAAATACATAAAGTGTATGTATTTGTTGAAATTGATTGTTCAACTGTAGTGTTAATTTTTAAGCTTCTCGTGCACTGAGTATATACACTGATTGTATATATCTACTAATCGATCACATTGTCTATGGTCATTTCGTCCTTTTTTGTTTTCTATTTTGTTGGCTTGAACATTAAGAAGTATTTCGTTTTTTGTGTATTTAATGTAATGATTAATAGAAAAATGTTCTAACACAGTGAAAATATCTAGTTAATGATATTCAGTCACCAAAGTTGCTAGAAAAATTTTAATATAATAAGATAAAAAGTGAAACGAAACTATGTGCTATAGTGATTAATAAAATTGGCTCTGGTAATAACTACTTTCTATTTAGTAGAAATTATATTAACATTGAGGACTGTGCAATGTGCTTAGGAAGAAATAAATTTTATATAATTGTTTCTTTTTCTTTATTTAACAGCCTTTTATTTATTTTTTAATGTTTTCTAATAAAATTCTTCAGTATAAGTGAAGATGGCAATTTTGGTAAAGGGACATTAAATCTTTTATTGTTATATTTTATTTTGTTGCAAACAGAACTCATCTGTTTTTAGTTGTTGATCATTGGCTCTGTGCAGGAATATGTTAACATCTGTGCCTGATACCTACTTAACAAAATTATTACAAGCAACACAATCAAATTATAAATTTATTTTGTGTGTTATAAAGAATCTTCCAAGTAGAGAACATAATTGTGACCATTATTTAAAGTGCGAAGCATTATAATCTCATTTCTTTTTATTTGATGTGTAGCAGACTGTTTTATTGGTAGAAAATATAAATGAGATGTTTTAGTATTCTGTTTCCCACGTTGAAGTAATGTATGTACTCATTTTATTAAATCTTTGTTTAAACAGTGGTAAATGTATGACATAGAAATCCCTATTTATTCGTTTTGTAAACTTGTATCGATTATCGATGCATTTGTCCATACAGAACACAGTACTAATATTATTATTTTGTATGTTTTAGTAATACTGTAAAACTTGTTCTTTTTTAATTAAATTTTGTATTTTGTGATATACGTGTCTAGCACCTTTAAAATACTATAAGTATGCATATTTCTTTTTGTACTTGATAAAGATGTAAACTAACTTTGAGATTGAACAGTTTAATGATAAATAAGAAATAATTATATGTAAATCTGATTATAAAAGCATAAGCTTTAAGAAAAAGAAATGATAATGTACAAACTTGTAACTATGTATTCCTGTACAATACTGTGTCTGTATATTTTATTCAATTTATGTAGATTCTCAAATTTCCATCATATTAATTAATCTGTGTAATTAAAGAAGCCGACTAGTGAAACGAAGATGATTTAATAATACAAAATAATTACATTCTATTATCATTATATATGTATTTAGATTAATAACAGTGCTAATGTTTATGTCGACTGCTTTGAGTAAATTTACAGATACACCGTTCATAGCTTTTGATTTTATATAGCT
Source organism: Ignelater luminosus (assembly GCA_011009095.1). Lineage (NCBI taxonomy): Eukaryota > Metazoa > Arthropoda > Insecta > Coleoptera > Elateridae > Ignelater > Ignelater luminosus. The sequence goes on along the minus strand of VTPC01002564.1, from coordinate 17,108 downwards.
GTAAACTTGTTAGTATAAAAATAAAACAATTTAAAAACAATTCACAATTTTTATTAATGCTAACAAATGTTGGACGAGTTCTTGTATTATTGTTAACTGTACCTATGCTGCAGGTACAGGCAGGAAATTTACTGTTGTATTCAAGGTCTGTAAATAGTGTACTGTGAAAGATAAGGCAATAGCAGCTATTTTGGCCTCTATCGATTAGAAATATTTGCAAAAACTATTTTATTTTCTATAAAGTAGAAACTAAGCCACACATACTTACAAACAATAAATCGGGATAAAACTAAAAAGGCAAAAAATTAACATTGTTTTAATCAAAGTTGACAGTATTGCAGATTTCAATTCAAACTAAAATTTTTTGTAACATAGTTGGAAAACATTTTAAAAATAAACTGGAGCCAGACCACTTAACTTGAGGATATGAAAAGTGTATTTTCATTATTTTATATTTAATTTTTCAAATAGGCATTAAGAAAATTTAAAATTAAATCACTCTGGTGCAGTGTAATGTAGGTAAGGTAAACGCACCTAAATGCATCTGGTTCCAGCAGCCTGCCGCCTAACGAATTATTGCTTTACAAATAAATTATGACAGCTGAAATAACTGCGATTCTTAGTTCTACGTTATCTACCATTCTTAGTTCTAAATATTCTGTTGCATTCATTCCACCAAATCAGAATTATATGTCAATTATTTAATTACTTCCGGAACGTGCCGTTATGCTAAGACAGGAAATTCTTGCACTCTAGGTATTGTTTTTAAGATCTGTGTGAAGATTTTTATTTGTTAAATCAGAACTTCATATTGAATACAAAAAGATCGTGAATCTTAGTAAATAAATATGTAGAAAATAAAGATAGGGTCGGTTACTGGAACAAAGTGCATTTCAATAAATTATTTTTTTGCAATATAAAATTAAACATTTTACGACTTTTGATGATGAGTGTGTATACCATTCATGTATGTACTGTTATACAGCAAGTTTCATTAATAAATATTATTTAGTTTTAAATTTAAACGAGTGAATTTCAAATATTGTTTGGGTGGTTGATTACTGGTGCCTTACCAAATGAAAACTGGTGATAGGGAAACCATTTTGAGTAGTGTCAAATTGAGTCGATAACAATAAATTTCTGAGGCAAATTCTAAAGAAACTGCTTATTTCATGGGTAATTTAACATAGAAAACAAATTACTTCTTGCATGCAGTTTTAAAATTGCCATACCTCAGTAATGAAATAAAATTGGACATATGTTGATGTGCACTTCTTGACTCAAAGTGGTCTTTTCCATTGCCAGTTTTCATTTGGCACACATGTCTTGAATTACCTTGTATAAACTTAATTTGTCTTGATATTCAAATGAATACTAATTAAGTCATTTGAACTATTTCCAGCTCTACCACCTTATGGTAATAGAAATACTGTGTAAACTATTTCTGGTTTCTTCATCCCCATTTTCAAATATCTTGGTTGATAAGAGGAACTATAGTAGGAAGGATTTTCTGGCGATTTTGCGTCTAGAATAGCAGAATGAAGCGAGTGCTGAATGCTTTTATACTCTAAACCTTTTGATCTAAGTTCTAGCTATTCAAATTGTTATATTGATATTGTTTCTCTGAATGTTTTGTGGCTTCTATTGGAGTCGTGCATATTCAAACTATTTGTCAGTTGATCTTATGAAGTTTTACAGATTAAACAGAGCCTAATTCAGGATTGTCATTATTTTTTTGTTAGCGATGTTTTGCACTGATTAATAACAGTTTCAGTTTTTTTTTCTTTTTTTCGATCTTCCTTTTTATTGCCCTTTTTGATTGATGGTCTCCACATATTCATTGCATTTTATAAGTAAGGTTATTTATAGCTTTATGCCGTTATGCTACAGGGGGTACGGCGGGGTGAGGTTATGTAACTCATTTGAGATTTTTGAACCAAGGTCGTCCCCATGCTTGGTTTGGAGTATTCGAGGGGGGGCCCCCAAAGTAATTTTCAAAAGGGGGGAGGGGAGGAGTTGGATGCAGCGGTACGTGATTATCAAAGTGGGGAGGTTCGGAGTCGCATTACAGGACAGGAGGAATGGAGTTAAAAATTTTACTGTGAACTGGAAACCGATCAGCGCCGTAGACCCCGCATTTTTAATTTAAATTGTCCATAATCGGGATAATCTGAAGATCAATGTCGAATGGTCCGGTTGGAAATTGTCAGAACTTTGGGTGGGCTGACGGAAACTGTCGGATGTAGGGTTGCCAGATCTTCTATATTTAAAGGGAATATAGGAGTAAATTCATATTTTTCTGTTTTCTATTATAATTTATAATAATTAACAAAAGAATAGAGAAAAAAAAACTTATTTTATATTTCACACTTAAATTTTCGTTTATGTGTGCACGGTTTTTATATTATCACGCCAAATCTACAGTTTATTTATCTACCAATCAGCAACACACGTTTGCATATTTAACGGTGTCAAATTATCAGCTAATCGGTATGAGACAACCATCTTGTCTAAGAACCGTACTCTGGGTGTATGTCGACCGGTCCGATGTGACGCCAACGGTGCAATTCGAACAATTAATCGATTGTCTGAATATCGAACAGAGTATTGATTGTCGAATAATTCAGATTATATTTAAAATCAAAAGTTATTGCACAGTGTTGCAGAAAGTTGGAATGTTGAGCAGTTCTACAGAAAATTGTAACAAAGTCGGACGGCCTTACAGAAAGTTGTTGAAATGTCGGACAATCTAACAAAAATTTGGGAATGTCGAATGATTCGAAAACAGGTCAGAATAACTGAGATTCAGTACGAAAACTTGAAAAAAACTTATTGAAGGGTTCGAAGGAAAGTTGTCTGAATGCAAGCAGTCCAAGGTTCCCACGGTAGTTTTTGTCAGAATATTGTACAAGGTGAAATCAAGTTGTTTGATTGACTAACGATCTAACACAATGTTGCGGAAATGTCGTCTGGTCCAATGAAAAGTCAGAATATCAACGAAAAGTTTCCTGAATGCCAGAGAGACATCTGTTGTCTGATGGATGGAGTGAGAGTTATCGAAGTGTCGAATAGTTCTCTAGAAAGTTGTCAGACGGTCAGAGACTTGCTGGAATGTGGACGGTTGGATGGAGATTTGTTGAACGGTTCCGCACAAGTTTGACGGAATCTTGGACAAAGTGACTGAAAGTTATTGGAATGCGGGATTGTCAGAGAATGGAACTGTGGTATGTTCAGTCGGTTACTTAATCGAACGTTGGACAGACGGTTGGTTATGGGATGACCTAACAAAAGGTTGCCCGAATATTGAAGGGTTCTGACAGCAAGTTATCAAAATGTGGAAGGTTATTGACGGACTACTCTTTTCTCTACTCTTTTAGACATGCTGGATGAATCTTGTAGTACAGAATAAACAAGATAAAACGATCAAACATTCAATAAGTTGCTAATGATAGTCTCTGAATTATCTTACTGTGCATTTATTCTAAAACTCGCCCCTTCTAAAAGTCGTGCTATACCTGCGATAACTTACCAAAAGTATAAAGTATTTGATAGCCCAAGATATCTTCTCGCAACGTTCCTATCGGTCACCCGACCGTACGACTATGGGCACTCACTGTTCTTTTTTGTCTCAGTTATCCCATCAAACGCGATTTTCAGGTACAAACAGTTGTTTTTCTAAAAAAGGTCATACTACGCTTTTTATTTATTATTGCTTTCCCTTTACGGTGATGAAAGTTTCGAATAAATAGGACATACTGTTCCAACGCAAATGACGAAAGACTAAAAATAGGGAATTCACGAAACGCCATATCTTTAAAGGTTAGAAAGAAGTATATACCAAATCTCAGTATTCATTACTCAAAAAATAGCAGCGCTAGAGTGAACCGAAGGGAAACGGTCCCTCTCTTAGATTTCGACCGTTTGGGGAATTTTGGAATTTGTTTACAGAATTACGTATGTGGTACTGAAATACACCCATTATAGAAAATTGAATTCGCAATTAAAATAAATTTTTCGCGCGCTTTAAATCAGTTTGTTTTTGACAGGGAGAAAAGGCACTTCTTGCCTGTTTTTTATGTGAATTTTATTCCAAATTCTAAAAAAGTAAGGGTAAGGCTTAGCCTTTTGGAGATATTTATTTATTTAAGTGTGATTTTTGGCACTGAAGCAATTTTAAATTCCGGTAATGTAATTTTATGTGGATCAAAAGAATATTTAAGTAAGTTTAGGATTAGACAGCTTAGGTAATTAGGCAGTGAAAATTAAAATATGCAGTGAACAACACATAAATAAGCTCAAATTACTTCTCAATTTAGTTCAGCATTTCTGCCATTGAATTGAATCGCGAATAGTTTACCAGGTTACAAATTTTTTAAGTAGACATCTCGGCGCACCATGGAAAGAAATGCAAAGTTAACCGAATCAAGGCGGCTTTATTTCATGTAAGTAGAGAATATGCTGATTGGACCATATCGAAACGATTTTGTTGGGAGGTTGCAAAATTCAGAAATTGCCGAAAGGTTTTTTGGGAAAATTCGGGGTTTCTTAGTTGATAAGTGGGAATCCATTTTCACGGGCCGATAATAATAGTACGGCGAACAAGAAAAAGTAGCTGTTATGGTTTTAGAAATAAGAGCAATTCTAGGTTTCGCATGGCTTTGAAGGCTTCAACTTTGTTGCTTAACGACGTTTCAATATCTTCAGAAAATCTCCATTTTGATTACCTAAGGCAAATCACTACTTGGAACCTCTACATTGTAGCACTTCTGAATCGCTAGACTTACGCATAAGATTTTGTCCATATTCGCCGCTAGGTGTCAAGCAGCTAAGAACATATGCTTCAGTTTGATCGGAATCGGACCCACCCGTTTTTGAGTTATTTCGATTTTTCGTTTTTAAAAAGTGCAATATTCTCAAGTTCCACCTCTCCTTGCTTTCCTCCTATTGGCCATTTAATGAAAAGCTGTCATACAACGACTCGCCTAGCTGGTCCGAATCCAAGAGTTGTATACGATCGAAATAAAATAGGTAAATAGATTAAAAATTACCAAGAAAAATCCAAAGTCTTCTCCACAAAATTTATTAAAATTAATACATAAATTAAATTATAACTGCTCGCTACATGTTTCGGTTAAATCTAATAGGTTTCTAGCCATCCTCGGGCGAGTAAAAATTCCAAAAAAACTTAAAATATGGTGTAGGGAGAAAAATTTATTTCTAATTTATGGTTTTTGCTTCCCCATTGTTACAAGTTTTTATTAAACAGTAATAAGAATAATAAAAACATTGTTAAAATATTAAATTCTTCACCCACGAGGGATCTTTTCGCAGAGAAAAGGTAAATAGATTATTTTATACTTATGGTGAGTAACAGTTGTATTATTATCACTCAAACGTAACTACTATCTGAATATTATTACTCACAATTTACACGGGTTAAAAATATTTCTCTTTTTGTACAGGGGGAGAACATTGTAAATAGCTGAAAAAACTGATAAAATAAGTGTTGAGTAAAATAAGTAATTAAAAATGAGCTGCCATATTTATAAAAATATAACCAGTTGCATTGTTTAGAAACTTTACAGTAAAATCTTATAAAACTAAAAGGCATTATTCTTTATTTAAATAATTCAAGAATGATGTTTCAGACCATATTTTAATAAGAATTAGTTCTACATTTGACGTTTTGTGTTTAATTTTTCTCGTGTATTTCAACTCTAAGGAATTAAGTATCAGTACCATATCATCCACTGACTGTTAATTATAACTTCAAGAAATCTAATAAAAATGACAGGTCCACTGGCTCAGTAAATTAAAATTTATACTTGAATTAATAATATCTGTTATTTTCTCCAAGTTTTATTAAAGTTACTCAATAAATTCAGCAATGCAATCAATTTCAGTGTACTTACATTAGTATTTTAGGTCTCTATTCTGAGAATTGTTACGAAAGGCTCTATGGAAATCTCTGCAACTACCGAGATTCCTTACGTTACGTTAAGCCGATTTATAGATTTACATAATGTCTCATGTAAAACGTAAAAAAGCAGCATTGCATTAATTATCTTCTATAGCAAATAGTTAGCATCATGAATGTAAATAGTTGCATCTATAAAAATAAACATCTAATTAAAGTTAATGAATGTGGAATATACCCGGGCCTAAAAACAAGTAAACTTGAATCTTTTAACTGTTGTGTTGTCGACATAATAATTTGTACAGGTTATCATTATTCATTACATTTTGCTTTGAAGAGTTCTGCAGAACTATCATATAGATTTTTATGCATTAAAAAGTATCCATGATAGAGAAAATTCTTAATTATAATATCTATATTTACCGACAATGCGTTTATAGCATAGATATTCATGCAATTCTTTTCTTTTGCTGTTCACTTAACTTTGTTTTATTATTCTTCTTAGTTTAGTAAACGCTATATAAATATGAATGTTCTTTTGTTTTATGAATATCTACAGAAAGCCGAACAGCGGTTGGTGCCTAATAATTTCAGGATTCTCTAGTTTTTCTAACATTTTCGCATTATTTTCAAAAACGCTTCAGAAATATAATTAACGAAAGCAGAGATACATATAAGGTTAGAATACCTAAAAAAATAAATAAAGGATAAACGTTTCTGCTAAATTGTGAAGATGATAAAATAAAAGCGAAATTATTGTTTTTAATATTGTACCGCGCCACCCCTAGAACATTCTAGAAAAAGTCCCGAACAGTCTCGAACAAGCTGGTCGAATGTGCCGGAGAAATCTCGAACTATCGAGACTCTTTCACCGTCGAATGTTTCAGAAGGAACGCGAACTTTCTGGGCTCATCAAGAACCACGCGGAAACGAATATAAGGCGGCGTTGACCGAGCAGAATGCAGTTCTACAGTCAAGCAGCTAGTAGTTATGAACGAAATAAATGTTAAATAGTGATAAATAAACTCTTCTGTACATAAATAAATAAATAATTTAGTGTAAATAAATACGGGAAATAAATTGTAATAAATTGAGTGAAAATAAATATTAAATATAAATAAACGTTTTATATAAAAAGAACATTACATTAGTGTCAGGTGTGAAATTTAAAAAATTTAAAACAAAAATAATTGGCGAATGCCTACCACAAGATCTGCCTCAGCCAAAATGGATTCGGAATTAATTAAGATGTTACAAGAAATTAAGCAAACTATGGGAAATAATCAAGAAGAAATGAATTCAAATATGGAAAAGATGAATTCGAATATGGAAAATACAAAAAGTGAAATTAAAAGTGAAATAAATAACGTACAAAGTGAACTTAAAGAAGAAATGAATTCGAATATGGAAAATATAAAAAGTCAAATAAATAACGTGCAAACGGAAATTAAAGAAGAAATAAATACAATGAAAGAGGAAGTTGATGGATTATATCAAAAATATGACGAACTACAACAAAAGTTTGCAATGTTCACTATGGGTCAAGTCGTGGAAGAAAGTGTAGACGCTCGCAGCGAGGTACCTGAAGATATACAACTTCCACCTGCGGAACGGGTGATCCACGAACAACCTTTGGCGGTTATTGGAAGCAATGGTACGTCGGAAAATCATGTTGTGCCTCCAATTTTCGATGGAAAGATAGCTTGGTCCACTTATTTAATGCAGTTCGAAGCGGCTGCTGTTACTAATAAGTAGAGTGAAAAGAAAAAGGCAGAGTCTCTGATAGTGGCTTTACGTGGAGATGCCCTGGATGTGATACGTACGGTTCCGATCCATTTGCGAGAAAATTTCAAAGAGTTATCATCACGATTAGATATGCGTTATGGAGATAAACACCTCCAGCAGGTATACTACGCGCAACTGAAAAGTAAAATGCAGAAACCTGGAGAGAGTTTACAAGAACTCCAAGCGGACATAGAGCGTTTGATTACGCTAGCATATCCAGAGGCTCCGCAGATCTTTCTTGAGCAGCTGGCTGTCCAAACCTTTATTGACGCTGTTCGAGGTTCTGAAACCCAACAGGCTTTGAGACTTGCGCGTCATGTAAAATTGGAAAGTGCTTTGACGCATGCGCTTGAGTTTGAAGCAACCAAGAGAACATCCCATGGTCATGTCCGTGTGCGAAGTGCCGAGGCAAAAGATATGAAGGAAACGATGAAACGAATGTTGAAACAAATGTTGAAACAAATGTATGAAGAGCAGCGATCGAAGAAAGTAAGACTACAGTGTTGGAGATGCGGTGAACAGGGTCATCTTAGAAGAAATTGTACCAAGAGTGGCGCAGTTAGGAATAACCAGGATGAAGAGAAACTAGTGCGGATCAATGTAAAAGGGCGAACGTCGACCTCCTTAAGTCATGTCCCGGAAACTACCCTCCAAGTGGCTTCGTTACGGTACCAACCAGACAGCTTTTACATCGATGGTAGTATTTTTGAGAAGACATGCTCGTTATTGATCGACACGGGAGCAACAAGGACAATAATCCGTCCTGATATTGTTGAAGATAGAAAGTTACAGCCATCAAGAGTCCGGTTGAAGACCGCTACGGGTGAGCATACCGATGTTCTTGGGGAACTGATGGTGGAAATGGGAATTGGTTTCAAGAGTTGCACGCATCGGGTGTTGGTAGCGGATATAACTGACGAAGTTATCCTGGGAATGGATTTGTTGAAAGAGTTTGGGTTTACATTAGATATGAAGAATGGAATCCTTCGAGTAGATAACGAAGAAGTCCCCATGCACCAAAACGACGACGAGTCGCTTCGAGTAATGCTTGTCGATGACGTTGGTATGGCCCGAATGGATGGAAAGCTCCGAGCAGGTTGTATGGGTGCCTTAGAATCGTTTTATGCCAACAAAGACATTGGAAGAAGTATTCTGATTGGGTAAGTATTAATGAATGTGAAAGAGCTAACGCCTATTCGATTAATGAATGTCAACAATTTCCCAATGTCATTAAAGAAGAACACCGAAATCGGTTCTTGTGTTCCGGTGTCCTCTTTAGTACGGTACACGAAGACAAGTGGAGTTCTTTCGTCTTCCGGAAGTTCGGTAAACGTAGAAGCAATGATCACAGCTTTTTGTAAAAATTTAACTCCAAGCCAAAAGATTAGGGTGCAAGAGTTAATTGGTCGTTACAAAGATGTATTTGCTTCTGACTGGCGGGTAAAACCAGTGTGGTGACCCATAAGATCAATACGGGAGATGTTCAACCAATACGACAACGTCCAAGAAGGTTACCATTGGCGAAACGAGAAGAAGCAGAAAAGATTATCGAAGATATGGCTAGCCAAGGTGTTATCGAACCTTCAAACAGCCCTTGGGCATCACCCGTCGTCTTGGTAAAGAAGAAAGATGGTAGTACACGATTTTGTGTCGACTATAGACAATTAAATAGTGTCATCAAGTAAGAGAGTTATCCGTTACCCAGAATCGATGACACTTTGGACACTCTGTCTGGTTCTAAGTGGTTTTCCATCCTGGATATGAAGAGTGGGTATTGGCAGGTTGGAATGGAACCACAACATCGAGAGAAGACTGCTTTTACTATTGGTTCTGGCTTATGGCAGTTTACCGTTATGCCATTTGGTTTGTGTAACGCTCCAGCAACGTTTGAACGATTAATGGAGTTAATCCTGAGAGGCTTGTCTTGGAAGACCTGTTTAGTTTATCTCGACGATATTATTGTGATTGGTGGAACGTTCGAGGAACACGTGAAGAACTTGGAAGATGTGTTTCTGAGATTACGTGGAGCAAATCTGCAGTTGAGTCCAAAGAAGTGCAACCTGTAAAGTCAAATATCTTGGTCACTTGGTATCCGAAGATGGAGTAGCGGCTGATCCTGATCCAAGAATGGCCCCACCTAAAAGATAAACGCGAGCTTCGAAGCTTTCTGGGTTTGTGTACTTACTACCGGCGATTCGTCCGTGGGTTTGCAGATATTGCGAAGCCTTTGACAAGATTGACAGAGAAAGACAGAGATTTTCAATGGGACGCCGACTGTGAACGAGCCTTTAACAATCTTAAACGAACTTTAGTGACAGCTCCGATTGAGCTATCCCAGACCGAACGAGCGATTTGTGCTGGACACGGATGCTAGCAATGTCGGAATAGGCGCCGTCCTGTCCCAAGTTCAAGATGGACAAGAGAAGGTCATCGGCTATTTTAGCAAGGTTCTGTCCAAGCCCGAGCGTAACTACTGTGTGACCCGTCGAGAATTGCTTGCAGCCGTCAAGGCCATTGAACATTTTCATAAGTACCTCTATGGCCGAAACTTCCTATTGAGAACCGATTATTCTGCACTCCAATGGCTGCTGAAGTTTAAAAATCCTGAAGGTCAAGTAGCAAGATGGCTCGAAAGGCTCCAAGAATATGATTTCGAGACCGAACATCGAGCGGGGCGTAGCCATCGCAACGCTGACGCTTTATCTAGAAGACCATGCCCCGACGATTGCAAACACTGTTCACGAATCGAAAATAAGCATGGTGAACATCAAGTACGACGTACCACAGTCGTTGATGATCATTGAAAGCCCGCGGAAATTCAGAAAGACCAGGAAAGCGATCCTGACTTACGATTGGTGTTGGACTGGAAGACAGCGGATCGTAGACCGTCGTGGGAAGAAATAGCCCGATACGGCTCGATTGTGAAGGCGTACTGGGCACAGTGGGACTCACTGAAGGTTCAAGATGGTCTCCTAAAGAGAGTGTTAGAAAACGAAGAAGGAACCGAAATAAGAATGCAGTTAGTGGTTCCCAAGAACAGGATTCCTGAAGTGTTGTGACAGTTGCATGATGTGCCATCGGGAGGCCATCTGGGAGTTAAGAAAACACTGGCGAAGATTCGGGAACGGTTTTATTGGATGAACTGCAAGGAAGACGTCAGAGAATGGCGCAGATGGTGCGAAGTTTGTGCAGCCGGTAATGGGCCACTTGGTAGGAAGAAGGCCCCGATGCGACAGTATAACGTCGGTGGTCCATTTGAAAGAATTGACATAGACATTGCGGGTCCATTCCCAGAGACGGACGCAGGAAATAAATATATTTTGGTGGCCATGGATTATTTTAGCAAATGGACAGAGGCATACGCCCTACCAAACCAAGAAGCGGCTACGGTTGCTAAGGTGCTGGTAAAAGAACTCTTTAGCCGTTTTGGTGCCCCACTGGAATTGCATTCCGACCAGGGCAGGAACTTTGAGTCGGCACTGTTCCAAAAGTTGTGCCAATCATTGGGTATCAGAAAAACGAGAACTACACCGTTGCACCCGCAGTCGGATGGAATGGTGGAAAGAATGAATAGAACGATGGGGAAGTACTTGTCGAAGGTGGTGTCCGAGCATCAGCGCGATTGGGACCAATACCTGCATTTGTTTCTAATGGCAAACCGCTCGGCTGTACAAGAAACAACTGGCCAAACCCCAGCTGCGGTGTTGTTCGGGCGCGAAATTCGGTTACCATGTGATCTACAGTTTGGTTTCAAACCCAGTGAAAATGACGTGGTCGGTGATGATTACGTTGATAACCTTCGTAAGAAGTTAAACCACATTCGTGAAAATGTTCGTCGTAATATTCAGATGGCCAGTAGCAAGATGAAAAAGCGATACGACATTAAAGTCCAAGCAGGAGGGTATCAACCTGGAGACCTAGTTTGGCTCTATCGTCCTCAAAGACGAAGAGGCTTATCTCCAAAGCTGCAAAGAGCATGGGAAGGGCCCTACAAGGTCATTAAACAAATAAATGACCTGATATACCGTATCAGAAAACCACGAAGGGGAAAATGATGGTTGTGCACATCAACCGGTTGGCCCCGTATGCAGGCGGAAATGAAGTCGATATAGAAGAACCAGAGGCCGAAATACAACCCGCAGCGGTTGTAGCGATTGAAGATCAGAGACTCTCGTTTACTGACTTTGTGACTTTTTACTCAAATGGTAGGAAAGCTCGTTTTGGTGTTGTTCATGAACAACAAAGAAACCTGTTTGAAGTTCCGGAAGAATACTCTCTAGCTCACTGCGTAGCGAAAGATTTGAAGATGTCCCGAGGTATAGCTGTCGACTTCAAGTTCAAGTTTGGTCGCACGAGAGAAGTATCTTTACAACACCCCGAGGTAGGCAAAACCTGCTATCTACAAGACCAGGGACGATTTCTTTATTATCTGGTTACGAAACCTCTTTCATGTGAGAAGCCGCAGTATAAGGCTTTGTGGAAGGCTCTTCGCGACTTAAAGATACAGCTCCAAGCGCACGGGGTGAAGAAATTAGCTATGCCGAAAATTGGATGTGGTCTAGACCAGCTGGATTGGCGTACCGTGCGAAATATGTTGGAAGTAATATTTCAGGACGCCGGTGTGGAAGTATTGGTTTGCAGTTATAATCCCGCAACATCCTCCCAGAAGTGTCAGAAAACAGTGGATTGTTTCTTTTTCAAAAACTCGAGGTGTACTAGGGGTTCGGCATGCAAGTACCGTCATGATCCAGAAGCCATGGCCGGAACAAGCAGCGAAATGCGTGGAACATTATTTTCGGCACTGTCACGAGACGCAACAGTGTTAAGAAGGGGGCAGTGCAACGCGCCACTCCTAGAATATTTTAGAAAAAGTCCCGAACAGTCTCGAACAAGCTGGTCGAATGTGCCGGAGAAATCTCGAACTATCGACACTCTTCCACCGTCGAATGTTCCAGAAGGAACGCGAACTTTCTGGGCTCATCAAGAACCACGCGGAAACGAACATAAGGCGGCGTTGACCGAGCAGAAGGCAGTTCTACAGTCAAGCAGCTAGTAGTTATGAACGAAATAAATGTTAAATAGTGATAAATAAATTTTCCTGCGCATAAATAAATAAATAATTTAGTGTAAATAATTACGGGAAATAAATTGTAATAAATTGAGTGAAAATAAATATTATTAAATATAAATAAACGTTTTATATAAAAAGAACATTACAATATTTTTTTTCTAGATCGCGTTATACTATTTACGGTAAGTAGTGGAATAATCTGTAAACGTATATAAAGATAAATAAATGTGTGTGTAGTAACTTAAATATAGCCGAATACCTAAACTAAAATAACTAAAAATTGAATTAGCGGAATCCGTGTATACGTCATTTGATAAATCAAACAGTGTACCTTTACTAAAACGTCATTATTCATTAAACAACCTCTAATAGTCCTCCTATGGGTTATTCAGAGAGCCGGAGGATCATTTGCATGCTCATTATACTATAACGTCATCTTTGAGAAGTCAACTATACATAGATCCAACTTTGAAATGTAATTCTGTGCTTTGTGTGAAAAGGGTCCTTATTATTTCCTATGATCTCCCACACTTTTCGAGTTCACTTGACATTAGGTTTGAGTTTCGAAGCACTTTACTGCAAAGCTTGCGATAAATCGCGTTGCTTATAGTTCTAAATAGCTTTAACGGAGAAATAAATTTAATTCGTTAAATGTTTTTATTACACATTGTATCAGATTGAACTTCTACTATTAAAGTGACAGAAACTACCACAAGTTCTTGAAGTATTCGTAACAACTCAAATAAAAGGATTTATAGTTTTGTCGTGAGTTGAACAGCTATTAGTGAAAGTTTTCGTTCAGAATAGTAAAAAAGCAGTACTAAAACGTGCACATACTTTTCATTAACGTTCCAAGCAAAGAAAATGCGTAGGTGTTAAGTAATGCAAATTTTAAAATGTGCAACGGATTTGTTTTTATATACAAAACTGAAATAATTCTAAATATAAAATTTCTGATTGGTTGTTAATTGTTAATTGATTATCTCTTCAGTACTTCTAGGATCAATAACATTTAGTCAAAAATCTACTAAAATACTAACGCAAACAAAAGAAGTTTTACTTTTCCATGATTTGTGGATGTTTGAATAGCACATAATTTTGGGTATAATTAAACAAGAAATGTTTTAGACATTTTGAGAATCTGCTGTTATTTATATTACTGCAAATATAAAAGTCTTAATTATTTATATCATAATTATTCAGTAGCATGACATTTGAAAATAAAAACTGTTTTCAAAGCAATTTATGCAGCAGTCATTACATTTTCCTACGTTGCAAAAAAGAAATAAACATTTAAAGTCAGTAGATTTTGTTAAATATACATAAAAATGAATTGAAAAAACATTCTAAGTATACATATTGTGATATATAATCTTTCTTGTGATCCGCAACACATATTAAAGTCTCCGATCTGGCCCGTATCAAGCTGAGTTTGCTCACCACTGGTATACATCTGAAAAACATATAGGTTCCGTGGTTAAATAAAATCTTGCGGTATAGGTAGTTTGACTGATATACAGGATCAGAGTGGCCACTGCTGTTGAGGATCAGTCCTATACCAGTGTAATAACTATCAACAAACGAAAATAAGAAATGTGAAAATATAAAATATTTGTAAACACATGTGCCGGCAAGATTTCTTGCAGACATTCAGTAGCATTTATGCAGGTTTATAAATGAAAGGTGTAGTTGAGCGAAGAATGCTTTAGGTTTTCCGGAAAACCCCAAACTTGAATTGCCAAAGCAACCGTTTTCATTTAAAACCTTATGTGGTTTTCCTTAGTTGTACATGTAAACGGTAACTTTCAGAATTTGATTATCTCTTATTACGTACTTACTTTCGTCTTTTCTAGAAATTTGCATCCTTGAATGCAGGGAAGCCCCGAGCTACTCTCAAAGCTGCTACTCTGAAATAGGGAAATTAATTAATTTGTCAGCACAACTAAAATTGTTTTATCGGCTTTGTTGTCTTGTTTATCTTTTTCCATCTCATCACTATCTCCAGTTCAAAGTAAATTAATCAAATTTAGAATGTTTCTCTACATATAACATACTTGATCAAGTGCTCAAGTTAATTACGCGCTGAGTTTCGTTGGTATTTTGACAAAACTAAAACTCAAAGCTGTCAAGAAAGTATTTGCAAGACAGAAATAAACAAGTTTTATTAGTCTTTAGTAACAGAAATACGTATGTACAAGCGCAGAGAAATTGCCTGGTATCTCTCATAATTTCCTCAAAAAGAAATATTTTTGGCCAGAGGTTGTTTAACTCAAATTGTTCTTTTTTCACATGTTTTATTCAGTAATACTGAGGTATGTACAAGGTAGTTCAGAAGTGACAAAAACAAGATTTAATATTGCTTGGATGTATTTCTACAGAGACGAACCGGGCCGTCCGGGAATCTGGACTCTCTCATGAACCTACTGGTCCTTGAGGTTGATCTGGATAAATAAATTGATGTACTATTAACTATTAGCGAGGTTCATCGACCTTGTACTTGGAATTCTGTTTTGGAAACACGAATACTCAACCATAGTGAAAGAAAACTAATTTTCTTGTTTGTTTTAAGGACCCCTACAACTTATTTCTGGATAGGGATTACAATATCGAGTAACCTTTTTTATCCTGTGATTTCAATATTCAGACATTTATAATCCCGGGATTCCGGTCTTTATTATCGGTTTTTTTTTAGAAAATTTTCTTCTTTATAAAAGTTTTTGTTTGTACCAAAATCTTGGATTTTACAATTTTGATATTGCTTTATTTGAAGTCTTAGAACAAACCAAAATTTCACAAAAATATTTCTTTCTTAATTTGTTCCGTATTTTCCTGAACACATACGAAAACATAATTGATAAACATTCTAGGTATTATACTCACCTACCTCATTTTAACTTGGTGTTTGCACCTTTGCTACAAGAGACATTGTAAAGTAAAGTAAAGGGTTGCAAAGTAGTTTCGGTGCAAAACGCCCTTGTATTTATCTTGCATTTAATGAGAAGAAACTACATTAAAAAGTAATATTTATGTTAAACCTCTGTTGACATGTTATCTTCTCTTTTATTTTATTAGAAAGAATAGCTTGTTAAACTCACAAATCCCGGGTGAGAATATTTTTATTATGTAGTGGGGAAGAAAATCAATTTTTAAAAATCTTGAAATCTCGGGATCTCGTCGCTGCCAATCCTGGAATTTCTAGACAGGATCCCGGGATTGCAGTCCCTATTTCTGAACTTCTCCTTTAGTTTCAATAAAGAGTACTGATGCTTAGCTCTTGATCTAAAGATTCTATACATAGAACAACACGTGGAACACTCAATCCCAGGCTCCAGGTTTACGCTGATAGGCTATAGAATACTGAAGTTTTTCAGTTTGAGATAAAGGCAGTAAGAAGGCCTGATTTCATGTATGGATAAAATCTTCAAATCTAAACTGTTGTCATAAATTCAACATTTTACCGACCTTTACAGATATAAAGTGAAAGGTAGCTCAAGTCGCATGGTCAATCCCTGTATTGTAAATAAAATGGAACAGAAAGCATGGGTAAGGCAGTTTGCCTCCGTCATGGTCCACGGTTTTCATTTTTGCTGGATTTTATTACAAACACATTAAATTTAAAGACACCATTCAGTTATGGTGGAAAAAAGCTATCAAACAAGCTGGATAATATCGAGGATGCTTTGCCTCATTTGCCAAAATTCTGTTGTTAGTTATTTAGAAAAATATTCCACCTGGGGAGAAAGCTGTAATTACAGCCCTTTGCATCTCCTTCGCGGCGCTCGTGTTTGAAAAAGAAAAAGAAGTTTCGCCCGAATCATTTTCTGAATCCAGTCCGATCTTGTTGGTACACAGGGTGATCTCGGAAACTAGAAGTGATTCAGGTCGATAAAGTTCAAATAAATATTAGTATTTACATATTATCAAGGTAAATTGCTAAATATAGGATGTTTTGAAAATGAGTGCAAATACTTGGTACGCACATTTTAGGACAAAGATTAAACTCTTTCTACCACACAGCCTTTCTTTCTAAAGCCCACCGTTTCCGAGATACAGGGTGTCAAAGTTTCGTTTAAAATCTCGTGTTTTCTCAATATTTCAAGAACAAAATGAGGTATTGAAATGAGATTTCCTACGTGTTTGTTACTTTAAAGTAAACTATTCTCCGTAGTTCTGTGTTTGGTTTCCTTACCAGAGGCATAGAATTGGGAGCGGGCTACCCCTACGCTAAAAGGAATTGTTACACCACTGGAAAATAAAAAACAAATTTTATTTCCAATTTCAAAACCTTTCAAACTCGACAAACTATGGCAAGGTTGTACGCCAACTCAAAAACAG